>OVAO01004002.1:0-10635 GCA_900406285.1 Biscutella auriculata
TGACCTGGTAAGTAGTGATGCCAAGTGTTTTACCACTGGACTAACGTCACTTGTTACATTCACCTGATCTAAAGAGTATTGTTCCTTGTAGACATTTTATGCTTCGAGACATTTTTAAGACATTTTAAAGACATTTTATGGTTTTATGATATTCTCATACGTCTCAAGTAGACCTAAATGAAGATGTCAGATATTTTGGACCGAATCCTAAACCGGAGACTTCAAAGAAATCAGCAGAACCGATTTGAAGATTCTCGAAGAATACAAAGATATGCATAATCAGAATCGCAACAAACCTCAGGTTTATCCACAGAAGAAAAAGGAAACTTAGTTGCTATGAATTAGGAATCCTAAAAGGAGAAGGAATTGATTAAACGAGTATAAATAGAAGAGTTCAGAGACGAGAAGGTTATCAATTGAAAAAGAGCACAAGCCCTCTAATAGAAATCGAGTCAAGAGAGATTGAGAATTCTAAGTCTAGGTTTTAGATTAGAAGTTAAGTCTGAGTGATTGTCTGTTCAGCTCAGGACATTCATCGGCAAAGTTAGTAGGAAAGTTTTTGTTACCTTTCATTGTGTAATTGTTGTTTCAGCAACGATTATTGGTTCGAGAAATTAATCAAACGAGAGGTTCTGTTATTTCAATTGGTATCAAAGCATTCATCTGTCACATAAACAGGTGCAATCAGACTAGGCGATGGAGACCTCTCGAGATCTACTGCCTCGATAGTTGATACTGGATCCAAACAACTATGGATTCTGGAAGGTTCGAATGCGAACTATTATCAAAAGCATTGATAAAGATGCATGGACTGCCGTAGAAGAAGGATGGACAACACCGACTGTACTAACTACGGTTGTAGGAGTTAGGGCAGCAAAACCAAAGGCAAATTGGACCGAGGATGAGAAACGACTTGCACGTTTCAACTCGAAGGCATTAGGTGCAATATACGCTGGTGCTGATAGCAACAAATTCAAATTAATTCAGGGGTGCGAGAACGCAAAAGATGCATGGGATACACTACAAACAGCGTTTGAAGGAACGAATAATGTGAAAAGATCACGATTTCTATTGGCCTCAAAATTTGAGAACTTAAGGATGGAAGAGCATGACTCGATTGCAGAGTTCAGTGCACAACTAAGTTCTATAGCCAGTGAAGCACAAGTACTAGGTAAGAAGTACAAGGAGAAAAAGCTAGTGAAGAAATTACTTCGGTGTTTACCAGCTAAGTTTGCAGCGTATAAGGCTGCGATGTCAGTTGCTTCAGACAAAGTTTGAGGAAGCAGTAGGTATGCTACAGTCACATGAGATGGAGATGGGACCACCGAAAAAGGCAAGAGGTATAACCCTCACCGCTGAAGAAGCAACACCAACCAACTCTGACACAACGAATGATTCGAACGAAGCATTAACATTGATAGTTAAAAGATTTGGCAGAGTTCTAAAGAAGTTTGAACGAGGACAACAACCTATGAATACCTATCAAAATATTCAGGACAAAGAAAAGTTTAAAAAGGGAGGAGGACAATGCTTTGAATGAAAAGGTCATGGACACTTCAAACATGAGTGTCCTACAATAAAGACCAAGGAAAACCAGTGTACAATCTGTCGTGGTTTTGGTCATACAGAGTGTATAACGAATTCTAAAGGACGAAGAGAACTGTCAATGGTTGCAATAGACGAAGGAAGTTCTGAGGAAGAAAGTGAAGAAGAACAAGAAGACTTAAGTAACTTTGTGGCGTTTTTCGTAATAACAGATGACTTACATTGTGAAGATGAATCTGACTATTATGAGAAACATGGTACTGGTGAAAGTTCTGGGGACATACTGGATGAGTACAATTTTGTGTGCGATGCCTTATTGAAACTAGGAAAAGAGAATGTTGAACTCTAAAAAAAAATTGATACGCTCACGAGAGAATTAGACAGAGAACGGGAAGCGATCAGAGAACATCTTAACATGATAGATGAATTGAAGAAAGAAATCTCATTTGAACAAAACTCAAGAATCAAGCTTGAAGAGCAACTTGAACAAGTTATGGTCTCAAAGGCAGAAGATTTACCAGTTGAAGTTACTAAGGAAGAACACGTTATGAGTACGAAGGAAGAACACGTTATGAGTACGAAGGCAGAAGGCACCCTAGTCAGGATAATTCGATCAACATCTCGCAAAAATAGACGGTTTGAGACGGAGGAAGGAAGTTTTAAAAGTTCAGAAAGTGTAAGCAAAAGGAGGCATAGAAACCGTAATAAGAAATATGTTCACAAAATCAGGTGTTATCATTGTCACAAGCTTGGACATATGCGTGCGAATTGCTATGAGTTTCGAGACATGGTCAATCTGTTGAAACATCAACAAAAACATCACTGGAGTAATAATCAACGAAACCAAACATGGATCAGGAAAGGAGAAATATATTCGGAAAAGATAATGTGCCAAATGGCTGTCAACAGGCGAGGAATATCTGACACTGATTGGTACTTCGATAGTGGATGCTTCAGACACATGACGGGAAATATAGAATATTTGACCAATATGAAGAAATTGAGTGGAGGAAGAGTCACATTCGGAGATGGAGGACAAGGTCGAATTATCGGTAAATGATCTATTATGGAGGATGGAATTCCTCAACTACATGATGTGTATTTGGTTGAAGGACTGAAGACTAATCTGATTAGTATCAGTCAGCTGTGTGCTCAAGGAATTAAGGTCATGTTTGATCAGACTATATGTGAAGTGAAGTGCAAAGAAGGGAAAATGATCCTCCGAGAAGAACGTGGAACAAAAAATTGTTACAAATGGATAGATGAAGAAAAATGCTTGAGTGCACGAAGTAATGTGGATTTATGGCATCAGAAGATGGGACATATTAATGTACGAAATATGCTACATCTGGTTAATCAGAACATTGTTTGTGGTGTTCCTGCACTAAGTAACAAGGAAGATCTAGTATGCGGGACATGCAAACAAGGGAAACAAATTAGGGTGCAACACAAGAAGATACCTAATGTACAGAAAACCACTATCTTAGAACTGGTTCACATGGATTTAATGGGACCAATGCAGGTAGAAAGTCTTGGAGGGAAGAAATATGTGTTTGTACTTGTGGATGACTACTCAAGATATTCATGGGTGAGATTTCTGCGTGAAAAATCAGATAAGGCCGAAAGCTTTCAGATACTGGCTCTCCAACTTATGAATGACAAAGGGAAGATTAAGAAAATCAAAAGTGATCATGGAGGAGAATTTCATAATGACACTATGAAGCTTTTCTGTGAATCGCAAGGGATTAAGCATCAATATTCAACTCCTCGAACACCTAAAAAAAACGGAGTTGTAGAGCGGAAGAATCGGACTCTTCAGGAAATGGCCCGAGTTATGATTCATGCCACAAGTGTACCTCTGAAGTTCTGGGCGGAAGCAGTCAATACAACTTGTCATATTATAAATCGAGTTTATCTCAGAAAAGGAACTACCAAAACTCCATACGAACTATGGAAAGGGAAGACACCAAACATTCATCATTTCCATGTTTTTGGCTGTACGTGTTATATTCTGAATGATAAGGATCATCTGGGAAATTTTGATGCTAAGAGTGATGAGGGTATGTTCTTAGGATACTCAGACAACAGCACGACATTTCGAGTATACAACAAACAAACACGAATGATTGTCGAATCAGTCAATGTTGTGTTCGATGATATGTCAGTTGTACGTGATAAGCTAACCATTCAACAAATTGAGGAGGACGACTCGGTGACAGTCCACTAGGAGTCGGAAAATAAATTGACTAATCAGGATGAACTGGGTTCACCAAATGAACCAGAGACAGTGAAAGTTCACCGTGATCATCCCATATCAAATGTTATAGGAGAAGTACTAGATGGTCGAAAGACACGAGGTGTAGAAATAAAATTTCAAGATATGGTAAGGTTCGCATGCTTTGTGTCGAATATCGAACCAAGAGATTATTCCAAAGCGTTAGAGGATGAGTTATGGGTCATTGCAATGCAAGACGAATTGGAGCAATTTGTGAGGCATGATGTGTGGGAATTAGTGCCACGACTAGAGGGTACTAATGTCGTGGTGACTAAGTGGATTTTCAAAAACAAGTGTTGAGATACAGGAGTTATTGTGCGGAATAAAGCACGTATGGTGGCACAAGGGTACTCTCAAATTGAAGGTCTAGACTTTGATGAAACCTTTGCACCTGTAGCCAGACTCGAAGCCATCATATTTTTACTCGGCGTAACATGTATGTTCGACTTCAAGTTATATGAAATGGATGTTAAAAGTGCGTTTCTAAATGGTATTCTTCAAGAAGAAGTGTATGTTGAACAACCAAAAGGGTTCTAAGAGCCGCATAAGGAAGATTATGTGTTCAAACTTAAGAAGGCACTATATGGTTTGAAACAAGCTCCAAGAGCATGGTATGCGCGACTCTCTGATTTTTTGATATCTTAGGGGTATGAGCGTGGAAGTGTGGACAAAACGCTGTTCATCTTAAGAAATCAAAGTGACATTACGGTTGTTCAGATTTATGTGGATGATATCATCTTTGGGAGCAAAAATTCAGGAATAGTTCAAGAGTTTGTGCAGAAGATGACACAAGAATTTGAAATGAGTATGATGGGAGAACTCAAATTCTTTCTTGGATTACAAATTGTTCAAACATCTGAAGGGATTTATGTATCTCAGAGTACTTATACACGAAATCTCATAAAGACGTTCGGGATGAAGTAAGGTCGCCAAAACACCAATGAGTACAACTACAAAACTGAAAAAGATACCTCAGGACAAGACGTAGACTCTAAGCTATACAAAAGCATGATTGGTAGCTTGTTATATCTCACTGCAAGCAGACCAGATATCTGCTTAAGTGTGGGTTTATGTGAAAGATATCAGGCTTTACTTAAACAATCTCACTTGTTGGCAGTAAAACGAATCATCAAGTATGTCAAAGGAATAGAAAACCTTGGTTTGTTTTACTCAAGAGATACTAATGAAAGCTAGGCTGGATACGGCGACGCTGATTGGCCAGGCAGTGTTGATGATAGGAAGAGTACGAGTGGAGGATGTTATTTTCTGGGCAATAACTAGGTGTCTTGGGCTAGTAAAAAACAAAACTCGATCTCTTTATCTACTGTAGAGGCAGAGTATATAGCATTAGGCAGTTGTTGCACACAATTGTTATGGATGAAGCAAACTGCTAAAGATTATGGACTAAGACCTGATTCATTGCTTGTGCAGTGTGATTATAAGAGTGTTATAGATATATCGAAGAATCATGTGCAACATTCGCGGACTAAACACATCGATATAAGACATCAATTTATTCGTGACCTGGTCGAACGAAAAATAGTAAAGATCGAGCATATGAATACCGAAGATCAGTTAGCTGATGTGTTCACAAAACCTCTTGATTTTGCCAGGTTTACAAGTCTACGTTCGGATCTAGGCTTGGTCGAAGTAAGACCTGAGCTATCCAAATAATAACCAATATATATATATATATTAATTAATTAATTCAAACTAACTTCAACTGGACTGAATTCATTGGACTCTTGACGAATTCGAATTTGTCATCATGACAGCACGCGAACCGTCGTTGCGTGTATCTAGGTGAGTGGAATCGTTTTTAAAGCGATGTGACTCTTGGGGTGTACTCTTCTGAGTCTTTATATTTGGAGAACTCATTGACTGGTTCTTATCATCTTCTCACTCACTACTTTAGTCTTCTCTCTTTATTCTATCTTCTCAAGTTTTTCTCTTTTAACAATGGTGCTCATCGAGGAAATTGATGATACACTAGAAAACATTATGGCACCCATTCTTCCTATCGTCGTGAGGGATAACCGTGGCATCACTGGAGAACCGTCGAAGGTTCCAGTGCCTCCATCCTTGGTTCCAGATTCACCACCTCCGGTTACTGAACCTCCACAGTCTAAAACGTCGATTTCTGCTGAAACCCTAACTCCTGCTCCGACGAAATCGGCTCCGCCGCCAGTAGGTGATCAAGAATCGTCTACAGACGATACGATTGAAGAATTGTTTCCACCTGCGCAGTCTCAGGTTCCCGTTCAACCGCTCTCCCACCCAGTGCATGTTTGTTCGGACGACCCGTCGTCTGATATTCCTCGACCGGTTGACCTAACTCCTTCTCGGCATCGAAACGAAAAGGAGCGTTTGGGTATTCTAAGCCAGCTCAGCCTAAGACTCGCCGCCTGACTCAAAGCCAGAAAGGCAGACTCCCAGTGTCTGCTCCTCCTCAAGACTCTGATGAGTCTGTATCTCAGAGGCCAACCTCCGTCGCATCTGAGACTACTTCTGTGCGCTTCCTTGATGCCAGGGCCAAGAGCAGTTTTGCAGTTCTCAGAAACTGCAAACTGATTGAACAGAGAGCGGTTTCTCTAGATAGCTCGGATAAGCTGGAGATTGGCGGTCTCATTGCCAAAGCCGGTGTTCTCTCGTCTGTTCAAAAGATCGCTGGATATGTTCGAGAGGTGGTTTGGGAGTTTTACGCCCATTTACCTGAGGATGTGTCCGCTGAGCCTACTGAGTTATGTGTTTTTGCCAGGGGCCGTATGCACAAGATCTCGGCCTAGCGAATCAATGAGTTTTTTAGCCTTGCCCCTTTGACCGAAGAAGAGATCCGCTTGAACGATGCTGCAGCTGGGATCACACAAGAAGCTTGCATCTTTCTTCTCGGGTGATCCGCACTTAGCATGGAGTGGGTTGAAGACAACTCGGTTCTTGCCTCAGCCGGGGGCATTTTACAATATGTTTGGCTACAACCGGCTGCTTACGACTAACCGAACATATATGAATGATGCTCGTCTTCGTTTGGTGCACAAGATCGCGACTGGTGTTCGCGTTGATATTGGAAAACTCATATACCAAGACATCTTGGAACAAGCAGCTTTGCAAATTGGTTCCTTCAGTGTGGTGTTCCATTCCTTAATATATGCTCTAATGGGATCTGTTTCTGTTGTTCCAGTTGATGCAGGGGAAATCCTGCGCCATCCCAGAGTCTTTTCCCAGGAAAGACGCGCTACGGCTCAAACGCAATGGGATGGTTTGCACACACCGAAGTGTGAGCATCCAGTGCATACTTCGAAGAAAAAGACGTCGGTTCCATTGAATTTCGGCACACCTTCGACTTCTCGTTCCGTGGGTGCGGAACATGAAGCTCCTGACCTGAGTCCGGTGGATGCGAATCATGTTCGTGTTTCATTGGTGATCCCCACTAGTTCTGCTTCTACTCGTGCAGAACGCAAGCTGCTGAAGACGACCATCGTATTGCTCCAGAGCTACCTCAGCAAACATGTTGACTAATTTTAGTTTACAGGGTGCTTGAATGGGGGAGATATGGGGTTTGTAGTATGGGGGAGATCGTAGTATGGGGGAGTGCGTATCTGTGCTGGTTTTTATATGGTTGTCTTGTTGTTTTGCTCATTTCTGTTTCCGTTTTTCGTTTTTGTTGTTATGTCTCTTCGGTGAATGAGATTTTATGATTCGGTCGCATGATTGCCAAAAGTTTTTAGACGTAAAGATTTGAAGATGCTTACATTATTTGAAGAAGTTGTGTTATACGAGAAGAGTGTATTCAAGCAATATGTAAGACTAAAAAGGGGGAAAATGAAGGTGTCAGATATTTTGGACCGAATCCTAAACCGGAGACTTCAAAGAAATCAGCAGAACCGGTTTGAAGATTCTCAAAGAATACAAAGATATGCATAATCATAATCGCAACAAACATCAGGTTTATCCACAGAAGAAAAAGGAAACTTAGTCGCTATGAATTAGGAATCCTAAAAGGAGAAGGAATTGATTCAACGAATATAAATAGAAGAGTTCATAGATGAGAAGGTTATCGATTGAAAAAAAGCACAAGCCCTCTAATAGAAATCGAGTCAAGAGAGATTGAGAATTCTAAGTCTAGGTTTTAGATTAGAAGTTAAGTCCGAGTGATTGTCTGTTTAGCTCAGGACAATCATCGGCAAAGTTAGTTGTAAAGTTTTTGTTACCTTTTATTGTGTAATTGTTGTTTCAGCAACGATTATTGGTTCGAGAAATTAATCAAACGAGAGGTTCTGTTATTTTACTAAACACATAAAATGTCTCAAATAGGCGTTTCTTTCGAAACACTTTTTTTTAAAAAAATTATAATTTTTAAAAACTACAAAACATATTTCACTATAAAATATGTTTTCAGACAAATTATAAAATCACGTATTTTATAAAATGTAACTACATTTTCCTTGTAAAACTGACAACCAAATTTTCCATTAGAATGATGAAAAAATATTTCTGTGAAAAGCAAAGAACGTTATCGATTTTTCTTTCAAAAGGAACTTGTATTCCCAAAAAATTTAGATCACATTTTCCAGTTTATTTTATCGAATAAAGACATAAATCACAATTCTTTATCTATACAGAGTCAAGTTTCCTATCAAGAAATCAAAATAATTTTTTTCTTCTACTTGAGACATTTTATGTGTTTATTAAAAATTTATTATGATAGTTTGGTTCAAAAATAATTCTTTANGCTAGTCTAATACAATATAATGAAAAAGGAAAAGAAAAAAATAGAAAATAAAAGAAAAATAGAGAAAGAAGAAAACAAATGCAGAAATAAAAAGACAGAAGAACAGAGGAAAAGAAAGGAGGAAACAGAAGAGGGGACAAAGAGAATGGAGAAGGATGGGAACGACTTCTCAGCAGATGATAACGGTAGAGACAACACTAGAGCATGGAGAACAGGGGAGCAAGATAGGCAAGACGAACGCCAAAGAATTCCTCATAACAAGAAGGCTTGCAAGTCCCACCCTTACATCGAATAGAAGTCTAGGACACTCTAAAGATTAAAGGGAGAGAACCGCAAGATGACAATAGCCTGCAAAGATAACAAACGAATCAAGGGGCTCATAAAACAATTAGAGGTTTAGAACACTCCAATTGTTACACGAGCCAAAAGAAAGAATGCTGAGAAGCAGCCCGCGAAAACTCCCCCAACAATTGGTTCATTAAACAATAAGAAATTTAGAATATTCTTTTGTTAAATGACCCCGGCGAAGGAGAGGAAGCGTGAACCTGCATAAACACAATCAAACCAGGCAATTTGTCAATTATTCTACTAGAATTGGATTAGCTCGTGCCAAACCTGCAAGAAAGAAGGATTAAGAGAAGAGGAAGCTTGAGCAGCTCGAATAGTGTTGTCTATGGAGAGAAGTTTGCAACGGACTAGGGACTGAATATGATTGGTAACTTGCTGAGTTGTTCTTGGCGGAGATAGGTGAACGCGCGAGTTCCTTTCTATCCACAGTTCGTACACCGTAGCTTGGAGCAGGAGAGAGGTGATGAGCCGGAGTTTTTTGTGAGCCGGAGCGGTACGAATCCAATTAACAACAGACGAGAGATTGTGAGGAGGATTGATCAATGGATGACCAAAGAAGGAGAGCCATACAGCTTTGGAGAAACTGCAATAAAAAAAGAGATGATCCTTAGTCTCATTGGCACTTTGGCAAAGAGTGCAAACTAGATCCTGAGAAGCTCCCCAACGAGAGGTGATGTCTCTTGTGGACAGCCTATTCCTCATCACAATCCACATAATGAAAGCGTGTCTAGGAATGTGAGATTTAAACCAAACAGCATGAACCCATGGAACCGGATCGGGTGAGGGATGAAGCGCATTCCAAGTGAGAGTAGAGGAAAAGGAACCTGGGGAGGAAGAGCCGTCACTATTCCAAAGAAACTTGTCGATTGAGTTGGAATCCAATGTGGGAATAGAAGGGACACACTGCCTTAGGAGAAGACAGATAGGGTTTCTTCTTAGCTCCGACCTCCAACCGGGAACTAAGGTAGCTTCATAGACTGTCGACAGGCGCCTAATACCAGTGAGCCTCGGGCCATTGGCCCCAACTATATCGATCAGCGGACCTAGCCCCGACCAGTTATCATGCCAGAATCTCGCAATCTTGCCATCACCAAGCGAACAAACTATGAAGGGACGCGCAGTAGTACGACCTCTAAGAAGTCGTTTCCAAATCCAACTGCCCGATGCTCTCTGAGAAGATAAATCCCAGAACAGATTCTCCCCAATCAACCTCTTATTAACCCAAGAAACCCAAAGGGATCCAGCCTTGGTGAACAGTAACCAAATTAACTTCAACGAAAACACCTGATTGCAATCCTGAAGGCGCTTAAGGCCAAGACCACCGTTCGATTTAGGTTGACAAATTGATTTCCATGCGACCTTAGCTCCTTTCGTCGAATCCGCTGTCCCCGACCAAAGGAATGCAGCGCACAAACGATCAATTGCAGATAAACATTTCTTTGGGAGAGGAAATACTGCAATCCAAAAGTTTACAACACTGTGAAGAACGGATTGGATGAGCTGGATTCTACCAGCGAATGAGAGATGCCGAACAAGCCATGAATTGATTATGCCACAGATTCGCTCAAGTAATGGTTGGTAGTCCGAGGAGGACATCTTACTAGGAAGGAGAGGGAGCCCAAGGTAGCGCACGGGCAGCGATCCTTGCTGAATGCCCAGCTGAGAGGCTAAAGTGCTAGAATGAAGAGAATTGTTGCCATCCAAGAAAAGTTTCGATTTTGTGAGGTTCATTTGAAGA
>OVAO01004003.1:0-10635 GCA_900406285.1 Biscutella auriculata
TATTTATAGTGAACCAAATTTAGGGTAAGAAAATGGAATATTCCAAGGAATATTCTTCTCTTCGGAGGTCTCCGACGATCAGTGCACACCGGCGGAGGTGACCGGCGGTCTTCCACCAGGGGCTCCTGTTCGAGCTCCACCGGTTTGCGCTCACCGGTGCGGGTGACCGGTGGTGGTCTTTGATCCGGGCCTGGTCGAGTCACGCCGGTCAGTGCACAGACCGGTGGCCGTGACCGGCGGTCATCTCCTAGTTTCGTCTGGTTGAGCTCCGCCGGTCGGGTCTGACCGNGAGCTCCACCGGTTTGCGCTCACCGGCGCGGGTGACCGGTGGTGGTCTTTGATCCGGGCCTGGTCGAGTCACGCCGGTCAGTGCACAGACCGGTGGCCATGACCGGCGGTCATCTCCTAGTTTCGTCTGGTTGAGCTCCGCCGGTCGGGTCTGACCGGCAACTTATACCGGCGGTGGTGATTTTTCGGGACTTAGTCGATCTTTGCTCTTAAAACGCCTATAATTGCTCGATTCATGCTATTTGCCTTCTTTGCACCTGAAATGGTGGAAACTATGTGATTGCACCCTAAAGACTTTAAAATGCATCCTAAACTAATGTAAAACGGGTAAAAATCGAGGGGTAAAATTGTTAAAATCCACACTCATCAGTGTGGCCAGCCCACTTTTGTCCCATCAAATGGGTGGCTCTGACTGCACCGCCTTCTGAATCTTCTATAAAACTCTCTCACAAAGAGAAATAGAAACCCTTTAGTCTTGGCACACACTCTTTATTGAATGGAGACAATATTCTCGAGCAACAAGAAAGGAAAGTCTTGAGCGATTTGTCATTTACTTAAAAAAAACCTAGCTCGCCTCTTGTACCTCCTAAATCTATAAATAATCTAGTTTTGCATTCTTTTATAGAGGTTAGACGTTCTTAGATGATTAGGTTTAGTTTATGATTTTTGAGTGGAGACAAAGAGGTCGAGCTTCTTGTCTTAGTGTGCTCGAGTTCCTAAACTCTACCGACTTATTTCTATCCTTTCACCAATCAATAAAGTGTTTCTTCTCTTCTTCTTTCTTCTTCTTTCTTATTCTTTCTTCTTCTTTCTTCTTCTTTATTGCTTATTACAGTTTGTGATCCCTCGTGTGTGCCCAAGCATTCGTTTCTCTTTGTATTTAAGGTCGAGAGCTTTAAGGCTTATTTCCACGAGTTATTTTCTTGCTTGCTTGATGTTCTTGATGTTCTTACTTTGATTTGTGTGTTTCTCACAAAAGCTCAAGCTTCTTATGGTTTAGCCTCGATCCATAGGTTTTGTTTGTGGGTAGTTGAAGTAGTTAAGTCAAGCTTCTCTTCGGTTCTCTTGTACTCACGGCTTGCCAAGGCCGAGACTTGATCTTTCTTGTTGTATTAAAGATTTATTGTTGTCTATTAACCGTACACACATGTCTATCTCAATAGTATTTATGTCTGAGTAGTAGGTAGTTGGGTCTAGGAAGTTTCCTTCAAGGAAACAGTGATCTAGATATGATGGGAATCAGTTCAAAAGGGTGCTACTTAAGAGTCTTCCCTTAACTTGTGTTTAATGCTTGAATAGGCTTGATCATCTAGACAATGACCAGAGGGACATCTCATAGGGGCAACCGAGAGGAAATTTGCATAGGGGAAAAATCTCACGCCTAAACTTCCCTTAAGGGTGTCTTGGTTGTGAGCAAATCAACTCAGTCTTGCGATAATGCTAGCTTGGTGATAAGAGGTTGTTTTTGTGGTTTGGATCAGTTATATCAACATAGTAGTGATGGTAAGGGATGTCGAACCAATATCGCTAGTGATAACTCACTAATTCTATGAAGAGTTCAATAACTCTAGGTGGGAATTATAGATTTTATTTTCTCACTAAACAACCTAAATAAGCAAATTAACTAAAACAAAGTCAAACACAAAAGTCAACCAAAAATTCAACGAAATCGAAAAAGTGTAAATCCAGAATTAAAACAAGCATATGGAGCAGGGCAATCGAATTGAGCAGTCAGTTCCGGGCTATAGAAGTTTAATTACACTTAATCAAGTTTGTCTTATGTCTAGGAATCTCAATTTTAGGCTAGTTCACTCTCGTGGAAAAAACTTATTTCCTAATCATGATATGTAAACAATCCATTGGAAGAATTAGGGAGCATTTAACTCAATTACATGCAAAAATTTATCCATTCTTAAAGAATCTCTTAGAAATAATCGATAAACAACACAATTATTTGGTTCGGGAATTTCATTGAACACCTTTCGGGCGTGAAATTTCCTAGGTTCATAGATTAGGTGATCAATCAAATCTAGGCATTAAACATGATAATTGTGTAGAAGACAATGTTCTAATCAGTCCTAAACATTCGTAGCAGTCAAAATCAGCCCAATCTTATATATCCCTAATCCATAAGCTTATGAGACTACTCACACATCATGGATAGAACACTTTGATAGTTTATAAACATGACTTGAGAGATAGATTGAGATGAGAAAATGTAAAATCAAACAAAGACAAAGAGAAGTGGAAGAGGGAAATCCAATAAATCACCAAGTAATCTCAACAAAAGAACTTAGGCAAAAGAGAACTAACATAAAAACCTAGATAAAAACTTTTGTCTAAAAAGACTTTTTGTCTCCCTTCAAATACTTTGGCAAAGACACAAAGAGTTCAGATTTGGATTTTCTAGACGCGAAATGTGTACCGGTCAATCTGATCGGTACAGTTGACCGGTACGTGTGCTTTGGACCTTCTTCTTCAGTCTGTTATGGTGAGTGATACTAGTCACGGCTAACCGGTATGGGTATGAGAGCGAGTTGTCCCAGTGTGTGGTACCGGTTGAGGTCGACCTGTATTGATGCTACGACAGAGGTTTCAGATATGCAGTGATCATTTCTAACCTGTATGGGTGACCGCCGCTTGCTCTAGAATCCGAGACTTGTGCATTTTCGCTCCTAAAATGCTCATTTTGATCAATACTTTGGTTTATGTCAACCTCCGAACCTGCTCAAATGATATGCAAATGCAACCTAAAGGACTCTAAATGGCTCCTAAACTAATGCAAAATGCATGAAAACGAATGGTCATAACCATTAAAAACGTTATACATCACTTGGCCACAAAAGGGAATGAATTTGATCGTCCTTAGTTATTTTGGTTGTGTGGATATGGTTCCTAATGCACCACGAGAGTGGGGTAGGGCCATGCAGCCCTTGTTGAGCTCAAGATGGTGCAATAGTGTCATCCTTATAACCGCTTCCACTAGATCATGGGATCCAAGAATAGACTCTTCCAAAGACATAACGTTTATATTTATAAAGTTTTCTTATTTGATTATTGCATTGATTCTTTTTCTTGCTTTGTTTCATTTCTTGCTTATTTACTTATTTATTAGTCGTAGTCTAAGACAAACAAAACCCCAAAATTCAAATAAACTTAGTTCTAGACATGTTTAGACTTAAAGCACTAGACTTCTCTGTGGATTTGATCCCGAAGTACTCAACTGATACTTGATACAGCTGTGTACTTGCAGGCACTATGGTGACGAGGAAAAGTTATTTAAAGCCTTTGATTGATTTAGTTAAAAAACATAAACCACATCAAGTTTTTAGCGTTGTTGTCAAGAAAGGTTTTAGTCTTTAGGTTATAGATTAAGATCTATTGTCTAAGTTTTATTTTTAAGTTTAGAACTCACTATTCTTTAGTTTAATTTGCAGTTTATGATAGGAAGAAGTCAAGGATCAAATAATCTTGTGAGTCTAGATAATCAAGAACTCATGAAGCTTCAAAGTGAGACAGATCGAAAGAAACGCCTAGTTAGGATGGAGACTGATCCAACCATGGACCAGCCATCTTCTCAAGACATTTAACCAATCCAAGCAAGGTCACGAATGAGCCAATGTGCTCAAATTGATGAGGAAAACGCTCAAAACTTAAGATGATCGCCAACACGTAATGGCGAACGTACCTTAGCCCACACCAACCGTACCGATCATAAACGTGACCAGCCTCAGGACCAAGGTCATGACCTCACCTATCCAGGAGCAATGCAATCTCACTCAAGCATGCATCAAGCAAACTAGGACGCTCCTAGAACGAAAACTATACCGATCCTAATGAAGCGGTATGTACCGCGTCGACGCACACACATACCGCAATCGACGAGGTTGCACATACCACACTTGAGTTGAACGCACGTATCGAGACCAAAGAACGTACCACATGTACCGCACGTACCACACATGCACCACCCACGTATGTTGAACTGAACTATTGGGCCGACGATGACCCTGGCCCAAGCTCTCGACTGTTCGTGGCCCAACCAATGCACCACTCGACTAGACCATTGAACAAGATCGATCCCGTCCNTACGTATCGAGACCAAAGAACGTACCACATGTACCGCACGTACCACACATGCACCACCCACGTATGTTAAACTGAACTATTGGGCCGACGATGACCCTGGCCCAAGCTCTCGACTTTTCGTGGCCCAACCAATGCACCACTCGACTAGACCATTGAACAAGATCGATCCCGTCCAAACACCCTACGATCATCTCTAAACCAATACGCCATGTCATGTACCACGACAACCCATGCGTCGACCTGTCGATCAATTGCATCGACCAGTCAATCTGATGCATCGACCAGTCGATCTGATGCATCGACCAGTCGGTCCTATGCACCCGACTATCCAACTACATCACCTAATGCACTATCCAGGCGACCCGATGACTCTTTTGGATCGTTTTGAGCACCCGACTAAGCCGATTGACCGACCCATCATCCGGAACCACCTCATGCATTGCACTGAACTGATGGACCACCCGACACACCTGATAGCGAGATCTAGCCGACTGAACACTCATACTGACACGATGAGCCAAACGGATCACCCTATCTGCTCGATGGAGCACCCGACTAACCCGATTCATCCTGGTAACCTTCCCAATGATCCAATGGAGAACTCCACCATACCGTTGCACCGCCCAACACAGGCTATCAACCGATGGACCACACCAACTAACTTATGCACTTGATGGACCATCAGACGGTACCGATGTAGCTTCCAATAGAAGTCATCGACCCAACTGGTATGAATGATTGACCATACCACCCGAGGTATGTCCTGAACCTCCCTGGTTGAGCATTTTGACCTTAGCCAAACCAAGTCCACGCCGACTACACCTTGAAGCGACCAAGGAGACGTTATGATGCTTGTGACCATCCACCACAACATGAACCTCCCATACCGGTCCAAGCCATTCAGTACGACCCGATGGAGGATTTCAACCAGTTTAGACGACGTAGGTCTGTTCTAGACATTCCAGGCCTTAGAGGATAACCAAGGATCGACTAACTCACCACCTTAGGCGAATTTAACACCCTTGATGCACTTTTCACTAATAGTTCAACCATTGTTTATCATACTATCAATAGACAGGACTATGAGATCAAGCCTCAGATCATCACTTTGGTCAAACAAAACCTATTCCATGTTTTACCTCAAGAGCACCCACAAAATGTGGTAAATTGAGTCCTCCTCCTTTCGGAGGGTTTTGGATCATGGGTAGTTGAAGGTTTTGTTCTTCGTTAGTCATCTCGATATGATGATGTCTTCCTTTGTTTACTTTTCTTTCTAAACGCCCGAGCTCGTTCACCAAGAGGAGTAGGATGTCAATTTCTTTGATCCTCGTATGTCTCACGCTCATGCACCTGAATGAAAAAAAGAGAAAAACCATTAAATCAAATGTTCACGAGGTTCGATCGAACTGGGAAGGGTTCAATCGAACTAAATTTGCGGAACAGAAAGGTTTGATCGATCCAATGATGGTTCGATCGAAGAGCAGAGAAAAATAATCAAATATACAAATTTGCCCAAGACAAAACTCAGTCTTAGACTCCTAGGCTAACATGTTTAGTCCCCGGCAACAGCGCCAAAACCTTGATGTCACTCAGGTTTTACCCTAGACAACTATTATCAGCAAGTGCACAAACGGTCACTATAGTATTTAGGGATCGAATCCACAAAGACTAAAGAGTAACACGAAGAGACAAGCAGGGCTAAGTAATGGCTAAGAAGCAAGTATGAGAGAGGTCGTTCGTAACTAGCAATGGTGAAAGACAAAAGCAGTAGATAAAGTATGCAGGTGATTCAGGAATAAGCAGATAATCAAATATATGGAATACTAAAAGGGGTTTTGGCGGCAATCGCTCAGACAAATTGTCAAGAAAAGAAATTATGATCTAGGAACATAGCTTAGATTCCTGGACTTACTTGTCAAACACTTGGTACTAATCACTCAGTATCAGAGTAGAGTTATAGTCAGTGCATAATCTAATCTATGTCCCCTTTACTAAACCTCCGAAAGTAGGTCCACCCCGGGGTCTCAGGTTTGAACTTACGCCTAACCAAGCCCTTCAGGTACTAGTCACGTCACTAGCTATCCCCAAGAACCTAGAAATCATGGTAGTCTAATCAGGTTGTTATCTCAGTTAAACAAGGTTTAATAAAGGTTACTAGGTTGATCCCTATGTTTGTCAAACAAAAGTGATCAACCTAAACCTCCTTAGTTACTGATTTGGGTGATCCAAATTAGTGCATGTCAGGCTCGGATCATCCTAAGCCCATATCCAATTTGTCAGATTGAATCCAAGCTAACAAATCAGTTACTAAGAGGGGACCCCTATTGTTTCCTTTTCTCTAAACCTAATCGAGCATAAAACTTGGTTTACTCTTTTAGTGAAATCCCAAGACCTGATCTAGTTGAACTACTCAAATATAGTGATAGCAATCAAGGATAGCATGGTTGAAGGCATAAAAACAACTGAATAAACCAATAATAAGGGTTCAAGGCTACAAGTTGTCCAATCGCAATCTATCTCCCTAAAACTCATTCTCTGAAAACCTAAAGGCAGGAAGCAGTAAATAATAAAGCTATGTAGACAGTCTATAAAAACTCGTGCTAAAAATCGAGTCTCTCTTGTCCTTTTATAGTCTTTGTGAGTCAAGTGGGCCTTGGGCTTCGAAATTCGGAAAAAAGGAAATCGAGGATTATGGTTGGATCGAACCGGATGTGGTTCGATCGAACCGACCTTAGTCTCGTCTCAGGATCCCATATTTTGCACCTTAGGTCATACGATCTCATCTTGGGATCTGGTTCAATCGAACCGGGTGTTTTCCTTCAATTGGTCTTTGTATTTTGTGGATCCCGTTTAACTACTTCATACTGGAAAAAGAGTTCGATCGAACTTCAGCTCCGACTGATGTGAGTTCACTTCGAATCTCTTTGAAAATTTTTCTGGGAGCCTTATTTCATGAGATCTCTTCTCCAAACTTGTGAGAGTTTGAAAGGAGACAAAAAGAATCCAAAAGCAATGTTAATAACTCAACAAGGGGTTATAATCATGCCAAAAGGCAGATCATAAACCCCTAAAATGATAATATATCAACTCCCCTAGATTTGAACTCTTGCTTGTCCTCAAGTAAAGACAAACCAAGAGCTTAAAGGAAAATTTCATGGCCTCTCCTTTCCTTAGTTGACCTTTGTCTAGAGATAACCTGTAGACCATACACAAACCAAACATGTTAGCACTTATCCCTAGATCCCCACAGTGATCGCCCAAGCCTTGTTGTACTTTGAACTTCAACCTACATAGACTCTACATTCAATAAAGCTAACTCACTGCATTTATTAGGTGAAGGCGTGAGATTCTCATCAAAGAGTTTTTCAATCAAGAGAAGAGGGTCATGTGGTGATGTAAAGAGGTTATTTGATTGTGAGGTTAAAAGTGTTTGGGCTGTGAAAATAGAATGTCAACGGGATCATGTCATTATGCAAAATCAAGTGATTTTAATTGACTTTTGTTCTTATCAGGGTCATGTCCTCATATCAAACTACCTGATAAGAACAATTGAAAGTCAAGTTAGGTTCCATAATTACTGAGTTAGCAGAAGATCTAACAAAAGTCTATCAAAAGTTGGTTCTCCACATCAAACATTGTACAGCATTGATGGTACCTACGCAGCTAGCTATCATAATATGGTCAATCATCATAAGAAAATGTCATATCCATAAATATGATAGAGCTAATAACAATGCTAAAAATCGAGGGTACCACAGTGTATCGTGGTCAATGGAACACTCCGCCAGACTTACTTCACTATGTCCCAGTGTGAGGGAGGATCTGAAAGTGCAAATTTTGAGTGTTTTATTGGGAAGTCGTAACGAGAGTACCAGTGAATTCAGACCTGACCGGTACATATCCCCCAATGAAATCGTAAGGAGAGTACCAGTGAATTCAGACCGAGAATCCCATACCAGTGGAAATACCCAAGTTGACGTAAGTGAATACCGGTCATGTTAGACCGGGATGCCAGACAGGTACGACCTCACCAAAGACTGCTAGAGACTCAATCCCGATCAAGGGTACCAGTCACTTCTGACCGGTACACGTCCCACGTTTCCAAGAATTTCATTTTCCTTTCTCTCTTGTCTTGAGCCATTATATAAGGCCAAAAACTAAACCTTAACCATAGCAAGTTATCCAAGTTTTTCTCAAATTTTCTCTTAAGAACGCTTTGAAAGATCTTAGTTTTATTTGAATTTCTCTTTTCTTAATCTCTTTTCTTTGTGTTGATTTTGCATTCTCTTCTCTTAATCCATATTTATTAGCTCTAGATCTCTCTTAATCATGTTTAGACAATCCTTAAGTGGTCTAAATATGAGTTGTGAGTAGTTATTTTTAGCTATGAATTAAGGTAGATTAGAACTTGATTTAGATTGCTTTTGGTATTTAGGGAAAATTAGTATATTATCTTCTTCACATTTATGAGTTTAATGCTTGGATTTGTTTGATCTCCTTATCCATGAGCTTAGGGAATTTCATGCCCGAAAGGTGTTCGATAAAATTTCTAAACGAAGTATTTTTGTTGTTATTCAGTTTTTCCCAAGGGATTATGCTAGAATTGTTATATTATCGCATGAAATTGTGTGAATTGCTTCTTGATTATGATTTCTTCCAAGGGATTTTTAGATATCAAGATTAGGAAAGGGGATTTTATCACGGGAGTGAATTAGTCTAAAACCGGAATTCCTAGACATAAGATAAACCTAGATTGTTGAAACTAAACATCATTAGCATGAAATTGACTGCCGAATCGATTGCCCTGGTTCATATGCTTCTTTATTCTTTGAATTTAAGTTTGATCGCTTTTGTTGACTTTTGATTTGACTTTCCATAATTTCCTTGTTTCATTTAGTAGTTTTAAATAGGATTGTTCATGACAAACATTGCCTATTAATTCAACCTAGACTTAGTAGATTTTATATAGAACTAGTGTTGTTATCTCCATTCGAGATGGATCGATAATTAAACCCTACACAACATTAATAGAATAGTTCTTAGAGGATAAGATCTATGTTTATCAATTGGCTTCGTTGCCATATTGGGTTTAGTGATAGCCATTAGTTATTTGTGTTTACTAGGGTCTAGGTTTTTCTCTTTCACGTTACTAATAGTTCATCTCTTTCTCTCTTGATCTCAGGTGTATGAACACACACTCTCAGGGATCCACAAACTTATTACCGATACTTGCAGATATTAGAACTCTAAAACAACACAACACACGAGTTCGAAGAGCAGCTGAGAGATTGAACCAACTCCACCCTCTCAACCAAGATATGGCTTAAGGGGACCAACGTGATGACTTGGGTCAAGACCCAATTCCTCCAATCCCACCCGTTGCACCGATTCCACCACGAGATAACCCTCTTATTTGGGCTATAGGAGACACTAATGAACTGAGAGTGTGTGGCAATAGAGTCGGGATTAGAGCACCACCATTAGAAGCTAATAATTTTGAAATCAAGACGAGTCTGTTAAATATGGTACTGAACCAACAGTTCCACGGGCTTCCCTTCGACGACCCTCTAGACCATCTAGACTACTTTGATAGAATATGTGGGAATGTCAAGATAAATAGCGTGATTGAAGACGCCTACAAGCTGAGGTTATTTCCTTTCTTTTTGGGTGGAAATACACACAATTGGAAAAGATTTAGGCCAATGACTCTATACCCACTTGGAGTGACTGCAAGAAGGCATTCCTATCTTCTTTTTCTCACCAACTCGGACGGCCATTGAGAAGTGACATCTCAACCTTTTCTCAGAAAGGCATGGAATCGTTTGCTGAAGCATGGAATCGCTTTAAGAAGTTCACTCTACAGTGTTCGCACCACGGGTTCACAAGTCTTCTAAGCATATTCCATAGAGGCCTCCAAAGAAAGTACCAAATGATGATGCATACTACCAGTTTGGGCAGTCTTTTTAATCTAACATATGCTAAAGGTTCAATTCTCATCGAGAAGCTCGCCTAGAGTGATGCATGTCATGGTGGGGATAATGATCCATCAGTTCATCAAAGTGATAGCACTAGGGACACCGGTTTCAGGGGCCGAATTGAAATCTCTAGATGAGAAAATAGACCGGATGATACTTTCGCAACGTGCCTCGGTAAACTTTGTTGGTCAAGCTGAAGAGGAAATCCAAGAGGAGTATTAGTTGGAGGAAGTTCAGTATATGGGAAATGAAGGCTACCGTTAGCCTTACAACAACTACAACC
>OVAO01004004.1:0-10632 GCA_900406285.1 Biscutella auriculata
TTGTGTGGCTCTCAAATTAGGGTTCTTCTATTTATAGAAAACCCCTCGCAGAAGAACCGTCCCGGGTTGGCAGATCGGGACACTTTGGATGCCCAGCCTGGGACGGTTGCGTCTGGAATTCAATTGCCGTCAGATTAACGTATTGTCCCGGGTTGGGNCCTTGCCCGGGACGGGTCTTTGAGCTCTTCCAGTGGGATGTGTCTCGGGTTAGATTGCCCGGGATGGGTCCCGAGACTCTTCGTTCAGTGATGGATAATGATTGTGTCCCGGGCTGGTAGGCCGGGACTGCTTCATTTCCAGTCTGGGACGGTTACCTCTGGATTTCAATTGCCGTCAGATTAACCTATTATGCACCCGTTTTTGTTCAATGCTCCGCTCCACACCTGAGACATGATTATGCAATGCAAATGGACCTGAAAGACTCTAAATGCAAGCTAAAACCGAATGAAAACGAATAAAAACGAATGAAAACGAGACCGAAAACCGGTCAAAAACACAACATATCATGTTGAGATAGTCCAAAGTCCCAATAGTTAGCTCTCGATCTTCCAGCCAAAAAGCACATTCGAGGAAGACGTGTAGGTGCATACGAAGTGGGGATTGTAATTTTCCATGAATTTCCATTTCTCACATAGCGAAAAATATGACTTATTTCCTTTTTTGAGAATCGATGAATCAAATGATAAATTTGTACCAATTTTTGCCTATTCTTCTCCCGATAAATCAAACTTTTACTTGCCATAATGCTTTAGTTCCTCTTATAATGCAACTTGAGTCGATAAATCAAATGATGGGTATATAATGCAATTTGAGTCGTAAAATCTTGCGCTATGAATGCATAAGTAGGTAAAGAGTACATGTGTTGAGCTACAAAGGAAGTAATAACCCCTAGAAGGCTAGATCAAGGCCTAATTGAAATTGAATCAAATGATTGATTATGTCATAAAGACCCTTATACCCCCTCCCCAACCGTCCTCCCAGAGAAATATGTGCTTCTAAAAGTTCTTTTATACTATGTCTGATTCCAATATAAGCTCTATAAATATAACCCGCAATGAGGAAAACAATTGCAATAACTAAATGATGATGTACCACCACTGATAAACACTAGAATAAGCTATATTCACTAGGCCAAGAGCACCTCCTCGAGTAAACGCTTCCATAGTTGGTTGACCAAAATGAGGATCCCAACAGTACAAAAAACCCTCACATTGATAACACTCTACCATAGTACGAAAAGACTAAATGCTATCATAGATGGTTTCCAGATTTTTCAATCATCCATTTTAGCACGTAAAATAGGCTATTCTAGAATCTCACTAAAAAAGAACCGGAATTTTGTTTTATCCAACAAACATTTGTCAATTACCCATTTTATTGATAAGAAGGATTTTTTGGTTTTGGGTATTCCTAAAGGACAATGTAGAATAGGGTAAGTAAGGTTATCGAACCAATCTCAGATTGTGTTAACGTACTATTTCTATTATGAGTTCGCTAAGTCTAGGTTGGAATCAATAGGGGTTGTCTGTCACTAACAATCCCATCTAGAATACTAAGAGAAACAAGCAATTAAATAAGGTCCACATAAAGTCAACAAAACCGAAGAAATGTAGATTTATAAATTAAAGCAAGCATAAGGACCATGACAATCAAATGGCAGTCAATTGATTTACAAATGATGTTTAATTTCACTATCTAGGTTTGTCTTATGCCTAAAAATTTCAATATTAGATTAATCCACTCCCGTGGTAAGAACCCATTTCCTAATTATGAAAACTAAATAATCCCTTGAAAGAAATTAGAATTATGAAGCAATTAACTCAACTCCATGCAACAATCTATCAACTCTTAAACAATCCCTTGAAAAGAATCAATAAATAACATGATTATTTGATTGGGGAATTTCATCGAATACCTTCTAGGCGTGAAATTCCCTAAGTTCATAGATAAGATGATCAATCAAATCTAAGCATTAAATTCAACAATCATGCAGAAGACAATAATATATTCAGACCTAAACATCACTAGCAATCAAAATCAACCCAGATCCAACCCTAACCCATAGGCTAAAGAGACTACTCACATATCATGAACAGAAAACACTTTGGGAGTTTTTGTTCATGAACTGAGTGATGTAAATAGAACACATGAAAGTAAATTAAGCAAAGACAAAGAATTGAAAAGAAGAATTGCAATAGAAAATCAAAAAGCTACGAGAGTTCTCTAGGGAGAAACTTAGATCAGAAACTTAAAAACTTTTGAGAAAATAAAAACTAACTAAGATTTTAGTCATTTTGGCTCCCTTTATATAGTTAGCAAAAATTACAAAGTATAAATACAAAAAGGTCCAGAAATCGGGGTCATGTACCGGTATGTTGTTGCCATATAAGGTCTGGGGAGTGTACCGTCACCAGATGTGACCGGTACCTTGGCCAATGCGTGTCTTCCGGAAGCATCTGTCAGTTTTGGATCGGTCACAAGGCTGGACCGGTATGATGACCGATATGTTACTTCCAAAAGCTTATGTCCATTTGGACCAGTCACCAGGCGTGACCGTTATATCGGCCAGTATGATTTCCAGGCTTCGAGACTTAGACTGATTTTTTCCTTGATCACTCATTTCGGTCCAATCCTTGTTTGATTCCAACTCCCCACCTGAAATGTCATATGCATGCAAAATGCAGTCTAAGGAACTCTAAAACCATCAAAAACACAACACATCAACTCCCCCAAACTTATCCCTTGCTTGCCCTCAAACAAAACAAAATCTAAGCAAAGGGTCGAGATTTGAAAAACAAGAACTTAAGCAACCAAAAGTAATCGATGAAAGCATTATCGACTTAGCATAACTACTCGTCTTATCATTCAAGCAATATCACCTTTCTCTATCTTTACTAAGCAAAGGTGATCCACCTATCTAAACCTATCATGCTTTCATACATTCAATTAGGAAGAGTAAACCATGATCAAGGCACACAATGGTTTCAATCGGTTCGGACTGATGAGGACTCCAATGCAAAAGAGAAAGTTTCACACAAGGCATGAAGGTTGATTGTAATTTGGTTTTTCTCGCGGAGTGAAAGAATTGTAGCAAAATCAGGAAAAACAAAGAGCAATAGGGCATACAATATTGAACATCTATATTTCCCCAAACTTAGATTCTTAATCTACCCAATCCTATTCTTTTGAACTTTTTTTTCGCCATTTTCTTTTCTTTGACTTATGGATGTTTCTTAAAACTAAACTCTTCTTTTTATTTAATTCCAATGCTTTTTCTTTTCTTTTTTCACTCTATTTTTCTTTTCTAGCTGTGCTCTTTTTGGAACCCATTTTCCTTTTCATTTCTAAGTCTAATAAGCTTTTTGCTTCCTTTCATCTTATCCCATTCTCTCTTTTTTTTCTTTTTTTTTAATATTCTTTTTGTTGACTATTTTTTCTTTCTCTTCTACCCATTCTTTTCTTTCTCTTTTTCACGTATTTCCATATCAATCTCATAATCTCAAACTTAGTTCTACCCATAACCAGATCAAAATAAAGTCCTAGAATTACCCAAGCTTTTTTTTTCACTTCATTCCCAACATCATAAGCTACCCGCATAGATGTTCTCTACTATCGCTCTCTATACTTTCAGGTTTTTAAAAAATTGCAATCACTAAATCAAACAAAGAGAACTCACACAATTTTTTAGGCTAAGGGTGCAAAAGGGTTAGAGGGAATCATCCTAAAAATGAGAATGAACGAATTGAGCTAAATGTGTTTAGGTTAACATGCTCAATTTTGCGCTTGAATATAGAAAATACCATGAATGTATTGTGGAGTCAAGATCATCCAAATTTGAATTCAGGTTTATACTCATATCATCATTGAAAGCAATCTAGGCGAGCAAGCATCAAAAACCAATTACCTAGCTTTTTAAACATTAAGATCTAAAGCTATGAACTTCAAAACTTTTCGAGACTACTAAGACAAAATCGATGATCGGGAGTTAATGTGCATAGGTTCTTTCTTGAAAACGTGCAATGCCACTAAATGAGACTCAATCTTAAGCTAAAAATGCAATGCAACAACCTGTATGCTAAACCCGAAATAGATGATGAAATAATTTTTGGTTTTTCTAATTATTTTTCAATATTATAAGGGACTCGATAAAAACAAAATAGAAAACATAGTCAGATGAGATGTGGCTCCTCCCCTAAACTTAAACAACATAGTCTCTATGTGTCCAAATCTGAAGAAGGGAACAAATAATAAGAAAATAAAATTAAAAAATGACTAAGGTGGGAATCGGGTACCAGGTACCGGTCAGGATGACTGGTATACTCGACCGATGTTTTTTCTCTGGATTCTGAATTCTGCTTATTTCAGTCAAGTCTTCAAATCTTGTTTGATCCTTGCTTCGCATTGACCTCAATATCGGTGAATGGGTCAATGAAGATCTCAATATCTGTATTTGACCTACAAGACAATCAAACTCCCAAGACACAAATTCAAACATCCAAGTCAATAAAAACAAAAATCAAAAACCAAAACCAAAGTATTGTACCAAGATAACAATGAGACTTCCTTCCATGTGAGCTGGTTTAACGTATCTTAGCTTGACGTTATTTCTTTCCTAATTGATACTGAGGGGGTCTAACAGAGAGAGGGTATCCCCTTTTTCTGTACTCTCATTCGCCATGTAAGGTTTTAACCGATTTCCATTTACCACAAACTCCCCTCCGTCCTGGATCCAGAGGACTATTGCTCCATAGGGCGCACCTCTTTGACTGTAAATGGAATTGACCATCGTGACTTGAGCTTCCCAGGGAAAATTTTCAGCCTAGAGTTATACAGTAACACCTGGTCGCCTTCTTTGAATTCCTTATACTGAATTTTCTTATTATGAAAGGCCTTGGTGCGTTCCTGTAAATCTTAGAGCTGTCATATGCTTGGAGTATAATTCCATCCAATTCTTCCAGTTGTAGTTCCCTTCTTTCTTTAGCAGATTTCACATTGAAGTTTAAAAGTTTTACAACCCATAACTCTTTGTACTCAAGATCTACTGGTAAATGACATGCTTTTCCATATAGCATGTTGAAAGGTGTGGTGCCAAGGGGAGTCTTAAAACCCGTCCTATAATCCCACAAGGCATCATCCGATATTTAGGACCAGTCTTTTTGTCTCACACCTACAATTTTCTCAAGTATGGCGTTAATTTTCCTATTAGACGTTGGCGTTGCGACCTTGTGCTTTACACCATGCTTCTTCAATAAGTTCCCAAACACTTTGTTTATGAAATGTGATCCTCCATCACTGATCATTATCCTTGGTCTTCCAAACCTTGGAAATATCACTTTCTTAAACATTTTCAGAATGACCTTAGAGTCGTTAGTAGAGCTGGAAATGGCCTCAACACATAGTCTACAACGACTAAAATGAACTTGTTTCCGTAAGAGGATAGAAATGGGCCAATAAAATTGATTCCCCAGAAATGAAAGACCTCGACTTCCATAATCGGGTTTTAGGGCATCTCATTCCTCTAACTTATGTTCCCTTTCCTTTGGCAGGAATCGCATCGCTCAATGAACCGGTGAGTATCCTTAAACATTTTCAGCAACCATAATTCTGCTTGGAGGACCTTCAATACTAGTTTGAAGGTGGCAAAATGACCTCCATAGGTCGAACCATGACAATGTGTTAGGATTCATTTTAATTCCTCATCTGCCACACATCTTTGATACAAACTATCCTTACTCAGAGTATACAAGTACGGTTCACCCAGTAGAACCTCTTTACATCTTTTAGGAACTTTTTCCTTTGAAAACCTTCCAGAGTCGGCGGATTCGTTCCACATTCCATATAATTCACGATGTCTGCATACAAGGATTCCTTTACTTGCACATCGGTCATCACTCTAACATCATAATTCATGCCCATTGGTCCCTTGACATCGCTGAGGGTTCCTAGTGCCATTAATTGTTCCTCTGGTAGAGAATCATTTATAGGCACGTCATCAAAGACCCGTACTCTAGAGAGATGATCTGCCACACCAATTTCAATCCCCTTCTTATCCTTAATTTCCAGATCGAATTCTTGGAGCAAGAGGATCAATCTAATCAGCCTTTTTTAGCCATTAGGTGTTTGAGTGTGGCATGATCTGTGTAGACTATCACCTTGGATCCTACTAAGTAAGACTTGGACTTCTCGAAATCAAAGACAATTGCAGACAACTCCTTCTCAGTTGTCGCATACTTGGTTTGACCTAGAACTGCTCATACAACGTAGTCACTTGCATCGCACATTATCTCAAAAGGGAGAGTCCAATCCAGGGGTTGCACGATCATAGCACTTCTTAGTTCTTGCTTGATCCTATTAAAAGCGTGCATGCATTCATCATCAAAATGAAATTTGACCTCCTTGCAAAGCAACCTCGTGAGGGGTCTAGCAATCTTGGAAAAGTCCTTGATGAGTCTCTGTAAAAACCTACATGTCCCAAGAAACTTCGGATCCCTCTAACTGAGTTTGGTGGTCCTAGATTAGTCATCACTTCTATATTAGCTTTGTCGACTTCTATCCCACTTTCAGATATCTTGTGTCTTAAAACTATGTCATCTCTGACCATGAAGTAGCATTTCTCCCAGTTTAAAACCAGGTTGGTTTCCTCACATCGCTTGAGTACCTTGCAAATATTAGACAAGCACGAAGCAAAAGAGGTATCGTGCACAGAGAAATCATCCATGAAAACTTCTAATACATTTTCAATCAAGTCAGAGAAGATAGACATCATGCATCTTTGAAAAGTAGTCGGTGTATTAGATAACCCAAACGACATTCTTCGGTATGCAAAGGTACCATAAGGGCATGTGAATGTGGTATTTTCTTGATCATCCGAGTCAATAGGGATTTGGAAGAATCTAGAATACCCATCTAGGAAGAAATAATAAGGGTGGTTTGATAGTGTTTCCAACATTTGGTCGATTAAAGGGAGCGGGAAATGGTCTTTCGTGGTTGCAGCATTTAACTTCCTATAATCGATGCACATTCTGTGTCCATTTATGGTTCTGGTGGGGATCAACTCGTTATTGTCATTTTTAATAACTTTGGTCCCACCTTTCTTCGGAACAACATGCACAAGAGAGATCCAATTACTGTCTGAAATTGGGTTAATGATCCCAGCATCTAGAAGTTTTAAGATTTCCTTTTTGACTACTTCATTAAGGTTAGGATTCAATCTTCTTTGATGTTCAATCGACGACATGGATTCATTTTCTAGATGGATTATGTGCATGCACAAAGATGGAGAAATCCCCTTAATGTCATCCAAAGAATATCCAATGGCTTTCCTAAAACGCTTCAATTCTCTAACCAAGCAGTCAATTTCATCTTCAGTCAATTCATCGTTAACAATCACAGGATAAGTGGAGTTTGCTCCCAAGAAAATGTACCTGAGCCCTTCATGAAGAGTTTTCAGCTCAAGTTTGGGTGCTTTCAGCTCGCTCCAATCATCCTCAACATGCGATTTTTCCAAGCTTGTAGTGTGCTCATTTTTCAGGTCAAGCGTGGTGATCTCTTCGAAATCTGTGCATCCAAGCATGGCTTTGTGAGAGTCTAGTTTTCTCTTGCAGGTGTCCAACTTGGATTCTGAAGACTTCCTCTTTGCTTTTCTCGCCATTTAGAGCATTTTGTAAGATGTCATCCTAAGCAAAATCCTCTATGTATCATTGGTGAGTTCGTCTATGAAATCTATGCTCAAGATCTCTGCAGACATACAAGATTTTTTAGGACTTCTCTCATGTGAAACTGTTGTACTTGATCCTCCCATCTATGTCATTGATCGCTTCGACAGTAGCTAAGAATGGCTGACCTAGAATGAGGGGGTCCTTTGGCTCCTCTTCCATCTCAAGGATGACAAAATCGGTGGGCACTTCTGTGTTCCCTAGCTTGACTGGTAAGTCTTCCAGAATTCCGTCTGCTAGCACAATCCGGATCCTATATGGTTTAAGTAGTGAATCCCAACTTCCTGGCAATAAAATAGGGCATAACACTAATGCTCCCTCATAAATCACATAGACATCTATCATAGGGGGTTGGTTTGTAGACCGGGGCTTTGGGTGCAGGTTCAATGTATTAATTGAAGCCTTTAGATCTCTAAGGTCTTTGTCCAATATCCCTATATGCGCAAATATGCGCAAACAAATGCCATAATTTATTTTTAGGTAGGAATAGGAAGTGATGTGATCCTAGATGACTCACAAACTTAATTTGGAACAATGGAGGTACAAGATATTTTAAGACGTTGGAAATACCGAACAGAGCGATCACAAGTAGTAAAGCACATGACTTAGCTAAGATCATGGAGAATATGCTAAGGAAAACTCAAGACAAGGAACATAAAGCTTTACCAAGCTACACCAACGTCATTCAAGCATTTGAAGAAGATCAAGGTATTCACTAAGTAGTTAACTGATATATCTAGTATTCTTTTTCCTATGCTTCGGTTTTATTCCTTTGGGTTTTCTCAAGCATATGTTTTAATGAGGCTAGATAAAATACTTCCATCTATACTACTTAGTAATATCTTGGTCTAATAAAAAGACTCAAATAAAGTGGAAGCAATTAAAGAAGCATGAAGAAACCAAAGAGTCATTTTAAATTTTAAATGTAGTCTTTGCTTTATTTAATTTTTATGTCATTTTCGAGGAGAAGCATTTGTCATCTCCTTTCTCTTTATATTGTGCACGAAACTAATGAGTAAAAGATCCATCCTTTTGTTGTGATAACAATTTTGGATCATTTGGGTGTTTTTCTAAAGATTGTAGTGAATCCAACAAAACCCATTTTCTTCTTCGAAGAAATTTTGTCTACTTTTTGTGTGAATCAACTAAGTAGCAGCTGTCTATCTGTTCATTTGATCAGTTCATAGATCATTTGATTATATCATCATCATCATCATCACGTCGTTCATCCATACCTCAAGTCACCGTCCTTTCAACCGTATCATCATTTCACATCAAAATGTACTGAATCAATCATCTATTCTTATCTTTCGCTACCTTTGATTATATCACGTCAAGAACAAGTAACTCATCACACCAAAGCCCTAAATCCAAGACCAAGGTCACGTCAATTGGTATCAGAGCAATTTGGCGTAGCTAAGTGTCTCGTTTCTCTTTCGATTTTTACGATTTTTACGATTTTTATGCGATTTTTGCTTAAAAAATCTGGTTGTTTATTTTTGTTTGTGACTGTTCATCTTTTCAAAATATATTCATCTCCCATTGATATACGTTCTGTGTTTGATTCGTTTCAACCATAGTTGATTTGATCCGTTTCTTGTTTTTGTTGTCTTTCTTATTAGAAAACCGATGACGAGTAACAATGAGGAAGACAAAAGTAAGGCAAACGAACGTAAACTGATGATGGAGGAAATTCGGCTGAAGATGAGAGAGATGTTGGCTAAGCAAATAAATAATACAACACCTCCAGCCCCTCACAAACTACCATCTCGTAGAACGCATCATCGTAGACTTACGAATGGAGAAAATGGTGAAAATGTGTCTCTGCCTTCGGAATCCTATTATTCCAGTACAACACATAAGTGATGGAGAGCCAAGGAGACGAAGTGAAGAACCAGCACCTCAAATGAGACATCAATTTGACAACATAAAACTTAAAATGCCAACCTTTGTCGGTAAAAATGATCTTGATGCTTATCTCGATTGGGAAAAGAAAATGAATCTTGTTTTTGATTGTAGGCAACCTGCTGAGGCCAACAAGGTTAAGATAGCAGTGACAGAGTTTAGTGATTACGGTCTTACATGGTGAGAATAACCGTAACAACGAGAAGAAGAGTTGGTGAAGAATCGATCGTTACTTGGGATCAACTCAAAACTATCATGAAGAAACATCTTCTGCCAAATCATTATAACCGTGAGTTACATCAACGCCTTAGAAAATTGAACCAAGGTGGAAAGAAAGTAGAGGAATACTTCCAAGAGTTGGAAACGCTTATGCGTAAAGCCGATATTAAAGAGGACTGTGAAGCTATTATGGCGAGATTCATGGGTGGTCTTAACTGGGAATTTCAAGACAAGCTAGAGCTGCAAACATATGTTGAAATGGAGTATTTGTTACACAAGCCAATTCTCATTGAGCAGAAATTAAGCCATAAACCGTCTCGATCCAACTTTACCTCAAATTCGTACAAGTCTAAGGAGAGCAAACCAAGCTATCAAAAAGATGCCAAGACATTTTCTATTAATATTAAAGAAGAATCCAAGAGTGACATCAAGGGAAAATCCGTAGCTAATCCAAGCAAAAGCAAAACACACATTCGGTGCTACAAATGCCAATGTATGGGTCATTTTGCGAATGAATGTGTTAGCAAAAAGTTTTTCATCCTTTTAGATAATGGAGAGATCCAACCTAAGCAAGTGAGTGAGGATGAGGTCTCCTGTGAAGAGGGAGAGTATGAGGAGCCACCTATTCAAGGTGAACTACTTGTTGCTAGACGAACACTTAGCTTACAAACCGAGAAAGATGAACTTATACAACAAGAAAATTTGTTCCAAACTCGATGCTTAGTAAAGGAAAAGGTATGTAGCCTCATAATTGATTGAGAAAGTTGCACTAACGTGGCTAGTATATCTATGG
>OVAO01004007.1:0-10629 GCA_900406285.1 Biscutella auriculata
GAATTCATTCCATCAGTTCTTTATTATATCCGTTTGTACGTAATATTTTGAAATATTATGGCCACCATGTTATAAAAAAGAAAGAAAGACTAAGATACAATCTTTGAAGAAAAATAACAGAATGATAAAGTATAAACAAATTTGGACAAAGAAAGTAATATTAACCTTAATCAGCTTTGAAGGAGATTAAGAACTTCTATGAAGAGACTTCGAGTATGTGTTCGTGATTAGAAATCAACAATAATTGTTGCTATATATAGAGAAGAAGACTGAGAAACAACTCAAATAAAAAGCTAGATGTGAGCAACGTGATCCCCTGCTTCTTCTTGAATATTTATTTTAGAAATAATATATTTGGATTTTAGTCAATCTTTGACATTTTTGGTTATTACAGCAAAATTAATGCTTTCATCGATTTATGTTATTAAATAAAATCAGAGGAGCTACAATATGGCATTTAATATAATTGACTATATGGTGATATTGTTAGTGTTATGCCAATACGGAAGGATATATTGGGCCACACTCTCAACAGTAGTTTAAGCCAAGACGAGAAGCCCATCTCACTTCCTAATACTGTTAAACAACCAGCTGTTGCTGAATCTGAAAGAAATGGAAAATTAAATGTCTTTAGCACTAAGAATGATTGTATTGTGCAATGCCTTTGAACCTTTTAATCCCAAAATGAATAAACAAGTTTCGATTGATCTCAAAGAGAGCTATAGCTTCACCAAATACTCTAGATCCTTCTCTTAGCAACAAAACTCACATGGTATTAGAACTTTCCTAACCTTAACATGTTGATTGAGTGGAGAAACCTCCTTACTCTTTTCCAAATAATGTTTATGTTTTTAGCTATACTCTACATAGTAACTATATTTTTTCTAAAAGAAATAATACTTCCTTATGCAACAGTCACCCTCACAAATGAAGAGTTCACAACTACAGTCCAAAACCCATATATGAAGCATGGTTATGCACTGATCAACTTGTCTGGTGATCGCTGTCCAAAATATTGTTTGAAGAAGTTCTCAGGTATATATTTGGTCTCTTAACGTCTTATGATCAATGGTTAAAATTATAAATATAAGAAAGAAGGTTATGAGCAAGGTTTGAAGCATGGATGATGGTAAATAGGAATTTAGCCTCTTCACTATTATCTAATGAGAGACTAAATACTTGGTTTATCAATGTAATATAGTGGGTGATGACCCGATGTTTTATCGAACCAAAGTCGAGGATTGATTACGCACTAAATCTATAAAGAGATCACTAAGTCTAGGTAGAGTACAGATGATTGATGTCACTTAACAAGATCTAATTGGAAATTGGAACATAAAAAAAATGACATTAAAATATGGAAGTCAACTCAAATCAACCAAAAGTCAACAATTACGATTTAAAAGATTATAAGAAGCAACTAGGCGATCAAGCTATGACAATTGATTCGGGTGATTATGGTTGCAACTATATTACTCAATTATAACATTCAAATGCTAATCCTTTGTTTAAGATCTATCTAAAGAAGGTTAACCCAATCCCTTGGTGAAAACCCCTTCACCAATCATGCATTTGTACAATTCTTTGACTAAACACACAATTAATTAGCAATAAACTCTAGCCTATACAACTACTAAGCAACCCTAGCACAATCCCCTGGTTAGGCCTCACTTAACATGCATTTGGTTCTTTCAAACATTTTATCGAACACCTTCCGGGCATAAAACACATAACACCATGATTAAGTTAGCTACTCCTAATCAAGCCTTAAACATACCAAATACATGAAGATAATGGAAATCTAAGCCCTAAGCAACATAATCTAAGGCCTAATCACCCTAATCTACCAAACTAATCACCTAGAGAATGACTACTCACTCATGGTTGTAGCACAAAATCTCAAGAGAGAAACTTGCTTAACCATGATTAACAATCAAAAGATAGAAAGAAAGAAATTGCAATAGATAATTCCAAGTCTTACAATAGTTCCAAGATTCTCAACAAGTTCAAGAGAATATGGAAAAAAGAAGCTAAAACCAAGATTAAGAACAAGATAAGAGATGATGGAGAAGAATAATTCTTAAGAGACTATTTATACTCTGACTGGTCTGGGTCTGAATGGTGTGGCCGGGATGGCTAGACGTCTGCTCTGGACCGGTCTCTGCTTGACCGGTATGCAACTCGGTATGAGTCTCGGGAGAAATGGATCGGAGGAGAAGAAATTGAGTCCTGGCTGGTCTAAGCAAGGCGGATAGTGCACCAGTCTGGATATCGGTGAGGAGTGACCGGTATATGTTTGGCGAATAGTGGCGCGGTCTGGACTCCGGATTAGATTGGACGGTCTGCTTCTTCAGATATGAGCCTTCGAAGACCAGGATAGCGCACCAGTGAAGTGAAACCGGTATAAAGATAACGAGTTGAGGACCGGTCTGGTTCCTGGCCTGGTCTGACTTGTACAGGTTCGACGAAAATGGGTTAAACTCCCCTTTATGCTCCAAAACGCTCCAAATTGCTCCGATTTCCGCTTATAGATATGTTCCACACCTGAACATGAAAATGACATGCAATGCATCCTAAAGGACTCTAAATGCAACATAAACTAACAAGAAACGAGCAAAAACGAATCCTAAAAACGGCTAAAATCACAACATATCAGATGGGTGGTTCATAAGACCATTTTTAGACCAAATTTTACCATTTTCACTAATAACTTATCATTGGACTGGTACACAAATACAATAAATTATATTTAAGGTGGTACGTACACGTAGATCCGTCATTGGGCTTAGATATCTCTTGCCAACAACTTGAATCGTAGTTCTGTGTAGCGAAAATTTGAACTTCGTAGTAATCTTTAAAGCATGATTAAAAAGGAAGAACGTTTGTTATGTACTATTGTGAATTTTGAGAAATTGTTGGCTAGTTGAGTTCCATTGGGATACATGTGGATGAATCCATGAAAATCTTCACGTTTTGAATGTATTGGATCGAGAAAAATGACCTGATTGCTATTATGGAAAGTAGATCATTCAATCTCTGTAATTGCTCAATTCTCTTATGTCAAACATTAACTCTCTGTATTTTTCCTACTCTAACAGTGTATATGTATAACGTCTCTCATTATATGAAACATAAATTATTCACATATCTTACATGGTATCAAAACAAATGATACTTAAACCCTTTTTCTTTAATAACTTATGCTGCCACCACCACTCCTCCTCCTCCTCTCTTAAGCCACATCGCAAGTCAACTCACTAGCTTCCTCCCACGACACCATCGCTGTGTCCGAAACAAACACTCTTCTTCATGTCAACATGACCAATGTAACCAAGCTCACCTCCACCAATTTCATCATGTGGAGAAGACAAGTCCATGCTCTCCTTGGCGGATATGACCTCGCTAGCTTTGTCGATGGTTCCTTAACAACGTCGTCGCCCACCCTCAACATCGATGACACAACCTTCATCAACAATGCTTACACTATGTGGAAGCGCCAAGATAACTTGATTTACAACACTCTCCTAAGCGCCATCTCAACCTATGTTCATCCTCTCCTCTCAACAACACTGACCTCAACTAAAATATGGTCAACACTTTCCGCTACCTATGTCAACCTAGTTGTGGCCACCAGAAAAAAATAAGACAACAACTAAAACAATGGACCAAGGGCAACAAATCCATCGATGGTATCTTCAATGACTCACCACTCGATATGAAACGCTGGCGTTGCTTGAGAAAACAATCGATCATGAAGATCACATCAATTTCATACTCGAAGGTTTTACAGATGCTTACAAATCGGTCATTGACCAAATTGTGGGTCGTGATACTCCTCCGTCTCGTAGAAATTCACGAGAAACTGTTGAACCATGAAGTTAAATTGTAGACATCAAGCAATTCCTCTTCGTCTCTGCATGTTAGTGCTAATGTCATTGCGTATCAACCTCGTCACAACAGTTACAACAACTCTTCTCGCAACAACAACATAGAAATCCCAACAACATCATCAATACAATTCCTCATGACAAGGACGTGGCTATCAAGGTCGTTTTCAGATTTACGACCTACACGGTCACAACGCTTGCCGCTGCTCTCAGCTTTAGACCAACAACACAACCTCTGCGCTCCAACAATCCACTCCTTGGCAACCAAGAGCAAACTGATATGTGTGGTTTTTTATCGTTTTTAGGTCCCCATTTATGCACATTTTGTATAGTTTAGGTTACATTTAGAGCCCTTTAGGATTGCGTTTGTGCATATTTGCATTTCAAGTGATTGGAGAGGACATATGCGTGAAAAGGGAGAATTTCGGGACAAAGGAACCAGAACCAGAGCACATCGAGCATAGTTGGCCGTTGTAGGAAGAGCTGACAAAGGACCATCTGCATCAGTCACCAGCATCGATCATGGGTGACCGATGCAGACTATGAAGAACCGCCTAGTGCACATGATCAATTACCAGCATCGACCAAGGTTGACTGATCCTATCCAAGCAGAGTCAAAGATTGGATTAATGAGTTGACCACTCGATTTCTCCTTCTATTTTGGAACACTATATATATGTTTTGTGTCAAAACCCTAAAAAGAGAGAGCTTCCATTCTAGGATTTATCCACTTTTGATATTTGAAGCTTGTTTCTATTTAGATCTTGAAGTTTAATGCAATTTCTTAGTTTTATATTTGTTTAATCTTGTTTATCTTTGCAATATTTCTTTCTTCTTCTTAATCAATCCATGGTTGAATATAGATTTTCCCTAAAATCTTGTGTTCTTCTCATGGATAGTGAGTAATCTTTCTTAAGTAGATGGTTAGGGTAGATTAGGTTGATTTGATGATGGATTAATGATGCTTATGTTTGAATCTATCAATGTATTCTTCTTATAGATGAGCTTAATGCTAGAATAGGTTTGGCCATCCTCTATCTAGATTTTAGGAGATTCATTAATCGAGAGATATTCTTGAATGTCTAGATCCTACCTATTAAGTTGTTGATTGAAGTCTTGCCATGAGAGTGTGTTAGAATTGATTGATGATTGTATGAGATTGTTGGTATTGCTTTCTAATCATGTATTTAGCCAATAGATTGTGTTAGTATGCATGTTAGGATAAAGATTTCTACCACGAGAGTGGATTGATCTATATTTAAAATCCTTAGACCTAAGACTAGCTTAATTGTGTGTTATTGTGCATCATAATCTTGAATCGAATCATCCGAAATCATTCCCTTTCCATTTGCTTAACCCTTTTATCTATTGCTTAATCATTATTTTGCTGAGTTTCCCTTTACTACAATTTGACTTGTTAATTTGCTTTTTTAGGATCATTTTAAGTAACAGTTAATCGACCCTTATCAACTTAGACCTATTGGATGCTTTAGAGGTTATATTGTGCTAGTTTTCTCCCGTATTGGTTCGACATTTATAAACCCGAATTCCCAAACCAACTCTCGACCCCCTTTCGTTACTTCACTCTTCTAACCAATAAGAGTGCTTGGGGTAAAGAAAAGATCTCTTATCGAATTAGCGCCATTGCCGATTTGGGATTTCGAGCTAGCAATAGAACTTTTGTGTCTGTTTTCACGGGAAAACATGCTTTTATGTGTTTATCGGGAAAAACGTGACCTTCCGTGTTTTCAAGAAAAATCGTGATTTTTCGTATTTTTCCCATAAAAAATTTGCTTTTCGTGTTTTTTTGTAAAGTTTAAAAGTGAAACAAAAATCTTAAGTTAATTTTGACCTAAATTTGTATGTCCATTGGATGCCCATTGTCCATATAGTCCACAACCCATTTGTCCATGGACATAACTGGTCTTGACCATTTTTGACCATGGACAAATATGGACTGGACACCAAAATGTCCAAATGAATCTAGACACAGGCGGTCCATGGACAACCCACCCATTTGATACCTCTAGTTAAGGACTAGGTTCTTTACTTCGAGTTACTAACTTCTCATTTCTGTTTTCTTTGATTTCAGGTGCATGAACCTTCGTTCATACAGATCTCATAATCTAATACCTATTCCAGCTGTTATCCGTGCTCTAGAGAGAGAGAACACTCGTGCAAGAAGACAAGCCGAACGTCAACAAGATATAAACTGTCTCGATCTAGGGATGGAAAGGGTACAAGAGGTACCAGCTGTTAACAACCCTCCAACACAACAAGCGCCCACTATCGGGGCATATGATCAACCAACGGTGCACGGTTCTCGTGCAGGCATCACGCCGCGAGCGATCAACAACAACAACTTCGAGATAAAGACTAGCTTCATCTCGTTGATCCAGAGTAACAAGTTCCACAAGCTTCCCGAAGAAGACCCTTTAGCCCACTTGGATGATTTTTACAGGCTATGTGGAACAGTTTAGATGAATGGGGTTAGTGAAGACGCCCTTAAGCTAAGACTCTTCCCATTCTCCTTAGATGCTCGAGTTTAATACTGGGAAAAGAAGCTGCCTTGGGACAGTATTACCACATGGGAGCAATGTAAGAAAGACAAGCCGAACGTCTCTTTTCACCAGCTAGGACCGCCTCGTTCAGGAACAAGATTTCAGGTTTTCTTCAGAGAGGTACAAAGTCATTTCCAAAAGTTTGGGACAAATTCAGGTCCTACACTATTGAGTGCCCGCATCATGGGTTCTCATATATCGGTCTCCTTAACACCTTTTTCTAGGGGATAAATACCAAATATCAGATGATGCTAACAACCGCCAGTAAGGGTAACTTTCACGGTCTTACCGAGGATGATGGGCTCACACTTATTGAGAACATGGCGTTGAACAACAACTAACATAGTGAAGACTATGATTGAGCGAACCGAGGTAGTACCTCAATCAAGGACGACTGCTATAAGAAGGAGATCCAAGCGCTGAACACTAAGATCAATCGCCTTATTACTGCTCAACAAGGGGCTATTCATCTGACTGGGAACGTTGATGAGGGCACCCATGACGAATATCAAGTTGTGGAAGTGAACTATATGGGAAACCAGGGGTACATGCCTCAGTTTAACAGTTATCAGGCTCATCCGAACTTGTCTAACATGAGCACAAATGTGGTTAACCCTCAGGATCATGTGTACCCACCTCAAAGACCGACATACCACCAAAGCTACAAAAACCAAGGGTATCATGGTAGACCCCAATATCAAACTCAAGGTTACCAAAACCGACCCCCGAGATTTCAGATAAACCCGCCAACACAACAACAAGGAAACGCACCAGTTGTTGGTGTAGAGAAGGACCCGACAAACGCTATGCTCAAGCAGCTACTTGAGGGGTAAACGAGACCTTGCCACTTTTAAGAAAGAAATCAATGCAAAGGTCGATCACATCTACAATGATCTGACCAACAAGTTTGAGTCTATGTCTTCTCATGTGAAGAAACTTGACAACCAAGTGGCTCAGGTAGCATTTTCATCCAGGCGCCCAATGGGCCTTCTCCCAGGAAAGACTAAATCTCCCAACGAGGAGTATGCAAGGGTAACAATTTCAGAAATTATCATTGAGGACAATGAGATTCAGGTTGGGGGGAGATTAGATGTGATCAAATCTCAAAGATAGTGGTTGTTGAGCCCGACGTCAGGGTATAAATGCCCAATCTTCCCTTTCTGGGTCGCTATTTGGCCAAGTATATATCCGAGCTTGGGGAAGATATCATGGCAATGAGAGAAAAATGCCCAAGATCAGAGCAATGCTTGATAGTCCTACTTGCTCAGATGCGTTTAAGGATGAGTTGAGATCCTTGATAGCGAGATTCAAAACTCAGGAAAAAGACTTCGCGAAGATTGTAATCTACATTGATACACCTTCTCTTGCACCTTAATCTGAGGCTGATTTGGCTAAGTTAGCGAATCCAGGGAGTTTTACTCTTCCATGTACTTTACATTTGGTTCAATTTGATAATTGTCTATGCGATCTTTGAGTAAGTGTGAACATTATGCCTCTATCTATAACTTACAGTCTAGGTTACACTAATTTTGATGATTGCAGGATCTCGATCGTTCTAGCGGATTGCTTAAAGAGGATACCGGTTTGTATGCTGAGGAACCTCCCTATTATGCTGAGAGGAGCAAAGGTTCCCACTGATTTCGTTGTCCTAAATACCGAAGGAGAACCGAGGGACCCGCAGATTTTTAGGGCGCCCGTTCTTAGCATACACCTTAGCGGACATATATGTCAAAAACGGAGCTATTCGCCTGGACTTAGGAAAAGATGGAATTCAGTTTTATGAGATTAAGAGATCATGGATCAGAATACAAACCGAAGGACGAGCATGTGTGCTCGAGATTGATGAGGAATCTATTGAAGGTGAAGGTTATCCAAACTATGAAGGTGAAGGTCAAACAACTGAGGATGAAGAAGGTTCTAACGAGATGGTAGTTAGCAATGGTCAGACTAGCTTGGGCGAGAGAGAAGACGAGGATGATATTCCATGGTCGGAATACATTCTCAAACCAAAGGGACTTAGAGAGATCAACGTCAATCTCCACAAATGCATATGTCGTTTACTTCGGTTCAACGCTAGTTTTATGGTCCTCTAAGAAGCAACATGGAGTGGCTCGCTCTTCCACCGAAGCAGAGTACAGTGCAGTAGCCAACACTGCTTCGAAACTGTCTTGTATTACGTCCTTTCTCGCTGAGCTTGGCATATCTCTACCGAGCTCCCCAGTCATATACTGTGACACTGTGGAGCTACCTATCTCTGTGTCAATCCCGTCTTCCACTCCAAAATGAAACACATAGCCCTCAAATATCATTTTGTCCGCGGCAAGATTCAGTAAGGTGCTCTACGAGTCTCTCACATCTCCACACACAATCAACTAGCCGATGCCCTCACTAAACTTTTGCCACGACAACACATTCTCAAACTAAATACCAAGATTGGAGTGACTCAAGTCCCTCCATTTTGAGAGGGCGTGTTAAGGAAAGAAGATCTTCATCGATATCACAATCTTGAATTGCCTCCAATCACTCCATTCACCATTTACTCTTGTATTCAATAACCTCGGTATCAATATATTTATGTAACACCAAACATTGTAAATGATATATTGAAACACTTCTATTAACATTATATTGGACAAATTTCAAGTTAGATTGGTTCATCAGGGGTTCCAACAAGAAGAAGGAATATATTTCACTCAAACCTACATTTATATTGTTCGTACTGCTACTATTCAGATCATTCTTGGTGTTGCAATTGCAAGAAATTAGTCCATAACACAATTGGATATTAATAATGCGTTCCTTCCGGGTGATTTGTTAGAAGTTGTATACATGAAATAGTCTCCTGGTTTTATGACCTTAAACGTGAAACAACCTCCTTGTATACATGATATGTAATGTCAGATTTGCAAGATGCTCTAGATTCTTCATCAGATTAAATTGCAAGCTCAACGAGAGATGTTTAATTCGAAAAAAACATCTCTGTTTATTATTAATTTCCAAAAGAAGAAAAGCTCCAAGATTCCCAATGATCCAGACATGGAAAATATCAAAGTTGCATCACAAAAATATTATTACAATAAAATTATAATAACAAGGCAAACAAAACAAAACATTCCAGACAGTAAAATTGAAAACATCACATTCCAGACAGTAAAATTTAAAAACAAAATAGAAAAACAATAACTTCATCATCAAGAATCAACTACTTCTCGTCAGCGTCAACCTCAGCCTCACCGGAGAGTTCTTCAAGAGACTTGCCCTTGGGTTCAGGGACAAGGAAAGTGAAGAGCATACCGATAAAGTTAATCACACCAAGCATGATCAATGAGTTCTTGACTCCGATACCTGGTGGGTATCCTGCGTCCACCTTAGTCTTGTCTTGTGGTTGAGCTGCGTAAAGGAACCCGAAGGCTCCCACGATGGCTCCAGCTTTACCTGTCGCAGCTGATATTCCGTGGCATGTAGACCTTAATCGGGCAGGGAAGATCTCAGCAGGGACAATGAAAGTGGTTGCGTTGGGTCCAAAGTTTGCGAAGAAAAAGGTGAGAGAGTACATAATAACGAATCCAATACGATTGTCTGGTTTGATCCAGTGGTTGTATGGGAAGGCAATGGCAAACATGAATACAGTCATCATGAAGAAACCCATTAGTTGGATCGCAAACCTTCCCATGATATCAATAAACGCAACTGTGAACCAGTAACCTGGAACAGTACTACAAAGGGCAATGAGAGTCTGAGCCCTAGCAATCTTGAAAACCTCATGGATGGCGTTCATGGTGGCTGCCTTTGGGATCCATCCGATAGCAGAGAAGATATCCTTCTGGAACAAGTTTTGACTGTAGAAGGCGATGTCAAGCAAGAACCAAGTGGAGGTACATCCTAGGAGGGGAAGACCATGGCGTCTAAGGAATTCCTTTGAGAACAAGCCATAGTTAAGTCTCGGGTCTCTGATGATATCCTCCGCTCTTTCCTCAACCTCAAGTTCTCTTTGTAGTACCTTGGACATGTCTTGTGTAGCTTGTTTGATGTTCTTGGCAACTAAAGCAGTGTAACGAGCAGTTTCGGGCATTTTCATACGCCAGTAGAAGGTCAAGGCTGCGGGTAGAGCGCCAAACATGACGATGATTCGCCAAATGTAATCAGCTTGAGGAGGCGTTGAGAGAGCTCTGTTGACTGCA
>OVAO01004009.1:0-10628 GCA_900406285.1 Biscutella auriculata
TGATAGAAATGAGTATCATAGTTGTAGTCTTGATCACCCGAGTCAATTGCCATTGCCATTCGCTTAGTTTATCTTTGATTTCAAGTTTATTCGGTTTCGTTGACCTTTTTGGTTGACTTTTGTGTTTTACTTTGTTTTAGTTAAATTGTTTCCTTAGGATTGTTTAGTGACATAACAAATCCATTATTAACTTAGACTAGATGAATTCTCTATAGTCCTAGTATGTGATTCACTCCCGAATTGGTTCGATATTGAACCCTCTATACTATATTTGATNGCCTCCCGTCAATGGGTCTTGAAATCTAGCTCAACATTGTTGGCATTAAACTTCAAGAAGTCTCACTCTGATCATTGTTTGTTTACCATACATAATTCTGATGGATTTGTGGCCTTATTGGTCTATGTAGTTGACATAGTCATTACCAGCAACAATGAGTCTTTAATCCCTCTTCTCGTTGTTGATCTTTCAGATGCTTTTAAGCTCTGCTCTCAAGTACTTTCTCAGTCTTGAGACTGCACATTCGAGTAAAGGCATCTCTCTTTGCCAAAGAAACTATTCTCTGCAATTGCTTACAAACATGGGGTTAATGAGTTGCAAGTCATCGACTATACCCATGGAACCAAGCGTGAAACTCAAGCTTCATAGTGATGAACCTAAACTTGAGAACCCTAAAGTTTATCGACACTTGGTAGGGAAGTCGATGTATCTTACTATCACCCGTCCTGACATATCATTTGTAGTCAACGAATTGTGTCAATTCTCATCTTCTCCCAAACAGCCTCACATGAATGCAACTCATAAAGTCGTTTACTATATCAAAGGGATTGTTAGCTTGGGTTTGTTATATCCTTCATCCTCGGATCTTCAACTTGCTTTCTTTGATGTTGACCGGACCTCGTGTCCAAATATTCGTCGATCAATAACATGATATTGTATGTTCCTCAGGGATTCTCTCATTTCCTGAAAGTCTAAGAAACAAGATGTGGTCTCCAGATCATCAGCCGAGTCCGAGTATCGTGCTATGGTACTGGCTACTTGTGAAGTCAGGTGGATTGTTAAGCTCTTGTCTGAGTTTCAGATAGTTCAACGAGGGCATGTTCCACTTTTTTGTGACTCGATTGTTGTCATCCACATTGCAAACAATCCGGTTTTCCATGAACGGACTAAACATGTGGAAAACGATTATCACATTACTTGGGAGAAGATTGAAGTTGACCTCATTAAAACTCTACATGTTGGCACACATCATAAACTAGTTGATGTGCTTACCAAAGCATTGTATCCTACTCTCTTTAAAGATCTGATTGCCAAGATGAGGTTGTTCTCAATTTTCGGATCATGCTCATCTTGAGGAGGAATAACATTGTATGTAATAAACAGGGTAAAATTCGATTTACAGTAACCAGTTAAGTGGTAAACAGTACTCATCTGGTATAAATATCAAATTTGGTTGTAACAGAAAATAAATAGAGCATTTCAATCTTTTTCTTTGTTTTTATTGAAAGAGTTTATTATTCGAAAAATCATGGATTATTGAATCATCAAAATTTAAAGAACCAGTTTTTTGACATCATACTAGACCATAAGTCTATTAACTATCTAAAAATTATGTTTAATGGTGGTAAATATTAAATAAAAAATATAAATAATAAACTGTAAAATAAATTAAATTAAAAGAAAACAAAATAAATTAAAAGAAAATAAAATAATCTATCGTGGATATGCAGAGGAAGAAAATATAAAATTATAAAACTTTAAATTTTAAATAGTTTTTAAACTAAATTTCATTTGTTTTACTACATAATTTATTGTTTTAGTTAAATTAAATTAGTTAATCTTAATATACAAATAAAATAATATAATTTATATGTGACAAATTATTTAAAACTATAGTTACAAACATTATAATATAGAAAAATATATTACAACTTTTTAAAAAAGATTGATGGCAGTTACCATAAGAAAACCATCGAACTCTTTCTTCCCCAACGCCTTTGTCAAGATGTCAGCAAGCTGATGGGTCGTAGAAACATGCTGGGGCGCAATCAGACCCCGTAGTATCTCGTCGCGTATGAAATGACAATCAGACGCCACATGCTTAGTCTTCTCATGAAACACCGGGTTTTTACTGAGGTAGATGGCTGATTGATTATCGCAGAAGAGAGGAATGGGCAGCGAACAGGTAACTCCAAGAGTAGTGAGCAATGTTCGTAACCAGAGTAATTCGCTCACGGTATCAGCCATAGAGCGATACTCCGCTTCAGCCGAAGAACGCGATACAATGTCTTGCTTCTTGGTCTTCCAAGAGATGGGAGAGTCACCGAGCTGAATGATCCAGGCAGTGAGGGAACGACGTGATAAGGGGCATGTGGCCATATCAGCATCGCACCAAGCCTGCAAGGAAAGAGTGGAGGTGTTGCGCAAGAGGATACCTTGACCAGGATGGCCCTTGAGATATCGTACCACCCTTAGAGCAGCATTCCAGTGATCAACCTTGGGCGCAGTGATAAACTGCGAGAGAACATGTATCGAATAGGAGAGCTCAGGCCGTGTTACACCGAGGTAAATAAGACGACCCACCAGGCGCCGGTAAGGAGTGGGATCAATGAGGAAAGGACTCGTTGACACAGCAAGGTGGTGGTTTTGTTCAATCGGATGACTGGCTGGTTTAGAACCAAGTAAACCCATTTCAGAGATGATATCCAAAACGTATTTCCGTTGACACAAATACATTCCCGTTGAATTTCTAGCGACTTCGATGCCTAAAAAATATTTAAGAATTCCCAGGTCCTTCATTCGAAAACAGGTACTGAGATACGTCTTGAACTCAGATAGGAACTCAGGAGAACTGCAAGCCAGAATGAGATCATCAACATAAACAAGAACATAGAGATGAATATCACCAGAGACGTAGGTAAACAACGAGTAATCTGATAATGACTGGTGAAACCCGTAGGCCAACAACGCCTGACTGAGCTTAGCAAACCAACATCTCGGAGCCTGTCGCAAACCATAAAGTGACTTGTGTAGACGACACACACGCGTTTTGTCATCAGTTCGAAAACCCGGAGGAAAACGAATGTAAACTTCATCATCCAAATCCCCATGAAGGAATGCGTTGTGAACGTCCATTTGGTGAACTTCCCAGTTACGAGAAACAGCCACCTGCAAGAAGGTTCGAACCGTTACCATCTTGCAAACTGGCGCGAAAGTCTCTGTAAAATCAATACCCTTTGTTTGATTATTTCCTAGAACAACCAACCGAGCCTTATGACGTTCAAGAGAACCGTCAGAGTGGTATTTTAACGTAAACACCCACTTACAGCCCAAAGCTTTCTTCCCTTTTGGTAAGTCAACCACGGTCCAAGTACCTTGATCCTCCAGAGACTCGATTTCATTTCGAATTGCATCCTGCCAATTTTCGTCCAGTTTAGCTTCTCGATATGTGCGTGGGACAGTACCTGAGGTAATTGCTGTCAAAAACGCACGATGATTTGTCGAGAACCGTGAGCTATCTAGATAATCACCAATCGGGTAAGAACTCTTAAGGATAAACTCCGTTGAAGGACCACAAGTCACTGTGTTGGTGACAAAGTCATGTAACTTAGTGGAAGGTTGCTTCTGCCTATGACCACGGCCAAGAAGTGGTGGTGGAGTGGGCTGATCTGGTATTGGCACGTCCTGAGGAGAAGCAGGAAGTGGATGATCAGGGACGCGAACATCGATCGGTGGAGGAGTGGTAGTTGGCGGGTTTTCCGCTGGCAAGTCGGTGTCGATAGGGACCGCTGGTGTCGACTGGTCTGTGTGATCAGCTTGAAAATCAGCAATAGGTAGATCATCATGAGTGTGTATAGACTCCAAAGGAGCTGTTGGTGTGGCAACAACTGGTATAGGCTGAAAAAACAGATCATCGTCATCAGAGACAGAGATCATAGTTGGCGGAGTTACCGTGGGTGGCACGACAGCAATATCGGCAAATGGGAACACAGTCTCGCAAAAAACGACATCTCTGGATGTGGAGATGACACCAGTCACTCGATCATATATAAGCCAGCCTTTCTTGCCATAAGGATAGCCAATAAAAATTGACCGCTTGCTTCGGGGTTCAAATTTGTCGCCGTGATGTCGTTGGTTATGCCCATAAAAAAGACAACCGATCACTCTGAGATGATCCAAAGAGGGTGGTCGATTGTACAGCAGTTCGAACGGAGTCTTGCCCTTGAGAACTGATGAAGGAGTACGGTTAATCACGTGACCCGCAGCAAGGATACAATAACTCCAAAATTCCTTCGGTAAGTTTGATTGAAACATGAAGGAACGCGCGACATTGAGGATGTGGCGATGCTTGCGTTCAACTCTCCCATTCTGCTGGGGAGTACCAACGCAAGAGGTTTCATGCAGAATGCCTTGTTCACGAAAGAACTTTCCCAGACATAAAAACTCAGAGCCATTATCACTCTGAATGGTCTTAATCTTTTTCTCAAATTGTCGCTCAACTAGAGCCATGAATTCACGAATGGTAGCTGAAGTTTTTTGTTTTATTTGGGAGCAAATAGATCTAGAGTGCGCGTGAGTAATCATCTACGATGGTAAGAAAATATTTAGCTCCACACAACGATGTAGTACGATAGGGACCCCAAAGGTCTATGTGTATCAAATCAAAAATCGCAGAGGCTTTATTCAGAATTATAGGAAACGAATCTCGTGTTTGTTTGGCTCGAATACAAACATCACAAGATCTAAAATCAAAGGAACTTGTGGAATCCAGAGAAGAAATCAAATCTAAAGACTTAGAGGCCGCATGACCAAGTCGTTTGTGCAACAACTCAACTGGAACTGTCGACGTACGCTGGGTCACCATAGCCTTAGACACACCTCTGAAAAAATATAATCCATTGACCTCTTCACCCGCTCCAGTCATCATCAAAGTGATGCGGTCCTGAACAACACATAATTTGTCAGAAAACTGAACCAGACAACCATTTTCCTTGGATAGTTGAGAAAGAGAGATAAGATGGCATGCCAACCCATCTACAAATAAAACATTAAGCAATCGAAGATGGGAGCCTAAAATGACAGTTCCCTTCTTAGTAGCAATCGTGAGGCGGCCATCTGGTAGCTTAATAAACTGAGGTTGCATATCACTAATCTCAGTAAGATATTCGATTTTTCCAGTCATGTGATTGGATGCGCCTGAATCAATAATCCAAGACTCAGGGATATACTTACCGGAGAGGCGTTCAGTGTGATTGAGGTTGTTGTCGTTGAGCATTTGAACCAATTTTTCCCACTGTTGGTTATTCAATCCACTCAGACCTATTCGATCAGTGTCTGAAATTACAGAATTTTGAACTGGCCCACCTGTGCTCATTGTTGCAATCGAGACCTGATTGGCACGAGTTAGATTTGGAGAAGGAGCGGGAGATGCTGGGCCACGAGCAGGAGGTACAGAAAGTAGCTTTGATCGAGGGCGGTCGCCCCACCATGTGGGATAGCCAATCTTTCTGAAACAGTTCTCTGCGAGATGGCCTATGCGCCCACACGAAGCACACACCAAACTGGGATCACGTGGTTCAGTCGGAGCACGAGAACGAGTTGTATCACGACTGTTATTCTGAACAGCAAAACTCGCGACAATAGGGTGCTCCTCTCTGTGGTGAACCATACGTCTCGATTCTTCATCTTGAGACACCACCTGATATGCTTCGTCAATGGATGGCAGAGGATCGCGGGAGAGAAGTGAAGACTTAACTGCTCCAAATTGGGTTTCATCTAATCCCATTAAGAACTGATGTAACTTATCTTCTTCACGCTCTTTCTCGATTTCGGCCATCGTCTTTGCCCTCTGAAAATCAGCTAAACTCGTCCAGATCTTTGTCAACTTCCCATAATATGCTTCAATAGCCAAACCTCTCTGTTGGCAATTAGCGAGTTCCGCCTTAAGACGTTGAACCCTCTGTCCATTCTTTACCGAAAAACGTTTCTGGATATGCACCCAAAGATCGTGAGCAATCTCATGATGAGATAGTGAACTACTCAGGTCTGGTGCGATCGTGAGCTTGATCCAAGACACCACCATCGCGTTGTTCGCCCACCAGTCTTCAATATCAGGAGAATCATCCGCCGGTTGTGGTATGGAACCATCTGCGAACCCAAACTTCTTTCGAGCCCTTAATGCCAAACGAATGTTCAACGACCACTCATCGTAGTTAGGACCCTTGAGTTGAGGTTGTGAGATTATGGAGCCAAGATTATCACCAGAGGATAAGTCGTACGGATCAAGCCGTCGTCGTGAAGGTATGGGGGCCACAACAGGAGTTTGCGGTAAGCTAGCGAAAGAATCATCAGACATCGGAAAAAATTTGAGTATTCCAAAGAAGATGGTAATACTATAGTTAGTAAACGTGTTTAGGGTAGGAGATTAGAGATTTAGCTCTGATACCATGTCAAGAAACAGAGTTGTATAATAGGGTTTCTTATCTCATTCACATCATTAAGAGAGGTTTAAGTACAGACGATTAAACCTAATAACTAACATGTAATTACATAATGGATCTCTTAATATTAGCTAATTACAACTGTAATCCCCAATCTATATTCCATAATATTCTACAAGCAATATTAAACAATGCAATAGATCTCAGTCTCTCTTAATTAAGTCAACGGCTGTGTGTTTTTTGCTTACAAGATAATCCAATCTTTAAACAATTGCTAATTATCCTAAGATTCTGGAGGATTCTGATGACTTTTACGCATATATATACAAACTCGTCATTCAATGCTATAATATATATTTTTAGCTCTCGAAGGTTCATCATTTGTTTTATATTCATGCTGATAGTTATCACCTTAATGCAGTAGAGAAATAAATCTCGACATATTTGGCCAAAAAAGCAGATTAGGTTTGATAATTACACCGCAGCACTCATTATTAGGGTTGAGATTTGGTTTCAGTGAAAATAGTCGTTTTTTTGGCGTTCTCATAGATAATTAAAAACGTTACTAAATTATACTGATTATTTAAATTTTATAAATCCATAAACCTTAAGTTATATCAGCTTAGGATGAATAAGACATAAGTGAAAGTATACCTAATAAATCATGTATTGAAATTATGGAATAAATCTTTCAAAGTAAAATTTTAATGATTTTAGGTTTCTGGTGATGAGATCCAAAAAATTTCTGTATTTTTGGATAGGGTTGTTTTAGAGACCATAACACTATATTTATAAATAATCAATTTCTAGTTCGTTCCTTCATCAAACTAGAAAATGTCCAAGATATCCACAATTAATTATTTCATAATAATTATGTCTCAAGTCTAGACTTTATTACAAAAGTGACCACATAGTATTTGACTTAATAAGTAATGATCATAATACATTTATTAGTATATATATATATACATAATATATATATATATATATATATATATATATATATATATATGACCTCAAAAATAGATCTTACAATCTTTCACTAGGTCATATATGTATTTAAAAAAAATGATAGATCTTAGTGAGCTCAATATTATCATTACTACAAAACACAAACAATCTCTTCCATTAACCATGTCAACTTAGGATCATAGCGACTTCTGTTATATCAATCATAACTAAACTTTCCATAGTCACGTAAATCAACATAGTTAAATGACAAAGATCAATTATGTAACGTGTGGCATGAAAATCACATGAAAGATGATCGATACATGTCGATTTTCAATTGGTTCTTCTACTTTAGTTAGATCTTTTAACTTTATTGTACAGTGTAAACTGAAATTTCATAACTTTATTACTGATCAGAAAATGTGTAAAACAAAATCAAACAACATAAAATCAAAAAACTGAATGGCAAACTCCCTCTAAACCAAATGATCCTCAAACACCGAAATGCCCATTCGAGCAATATGCTCATGGAAGACTTTTGAAACAATACCTTTTGTAAGAGGATCTGCAATCATGGAGTTTGTCCCTAAATGTTCTATAATAACCTCTCCACTTTGTACCTTTTCCTTAACTACTTGATACTAGATATCTATATGCTTAGACTTTACCGAACTCTTATTGTTACCAGAATATAAAATAGTGCCTTATTGTCACAATATAACTTAAGTGGCATTTCAGTCCCCTCAAGAATACGCAACCATGTGACAAGATTTCTCAGCCAAATTCCCTGGTTTGATGCCTCGTAGACTGCTACCAGTTCTGCAGCCATGGTGGAGGAAGCAACGAGTGTTTTTTTTGCACTACGCCACGAAATAGCTACACCCGCCAAAAGAAAAACATATCCCAATGTAGACTTCCTACTGTCTTGGCATCCCGCAAAATCAGAATCAAAATACCCAATGATCTCCAAACTATTTGATCTCTGATACGTGAGCATATGATCTTTAGTTCTCTGCAAGTACCTCATGCCCCTTTTAACTGCTTTTCAATGGTCCATTCCTGGATTGCTTAAGTACCTGCCTAAAACTCCAACAATGTACGCAATATCTAGACGCGTACAAACTTGAGCGTACATCAGACTCCCTACTGCCGACACATAAGGGAACTTATGCATCTCCTAAATTTTAAGGTTTCCCTTAGGGCATTGATCGAGACAAAATTTGTCTCCCTTAACAACTAGAGTACCTCTTGGTTTGCAATCTTGCATGCCAAACCTTTTAAGTACTCTATCGATATATCTCTTTTGTGATAATCCAATAATTCCTCGAGATTGATCTCGCTGAATCTTGATTCCTAAGACAAAGATGCTTCACCAAGATCTTTCATTTCAAATTTTTCCTTAAGAAATATCTTAGTTTCAACTAGCATGCTCATATCGTTTGTGGCTAATAGTATGTCGTCGATATATAAGACCAAGAAGATACACTTGCTCCCACTGAACTTTTGATATACACAATCTTCAACCAAATTCACCTCATAACCAAAGGAGATGATTACCTTATGAAATTTGTAATACCATTGACGAGATGCTTGTTTTAGCCCATAGATTGATTTCAGCAATTTGCATACCATTTTCTTTGCATCATCTGAGATAAAGTTTTATGGCTACTTCATATAAATTGTTTCATCAATGTCTCCATTAAGAAAAGATGTTTTGACATCCATCTGATGAAGCTCCAAATCATAATATGCAACAAGGACCATAATTTTCCTAAAAGAGTCCTTTGATGAAACAAAAGAAAATGTCTATTTATAGTCAATCCCTTCTTTTTGAGTGTAACCTTTAACTACTAGACGCGTCTTATACCTTTCCACACTACCATTTGAATCCCTCTTGGTCTTAAATAGCCATTTGCAACCAATAGATTTCTTTCCTTTTGGTAACTGGATAACTTCCCAAACTTTATTGTCTAGCAACAAAGTTTATTAATATATATGTGATCCCAAAAATAGATCTTACATAATTCAATTCGGTTTTCAGGTAGTAGTAAATTTATCGAAATTAACCTTCAAATAATGTTAGATCATTTCAGATAATTTCGATTGTTCCAATTTATGTATTTTTAATATATTTTAAGTTTTGTTTAATTTTAATTTAGTTTTAAAAGAATAATAAAAAAATAAGTTACCTGATCGGTTCGATAATTTGAACCAAACCGATAACTAAACATATTTAGTTTTTCTTTAAATCGGTTAGTCATTTAAAACCAAAACTGAATATAAAACTTAGAATTCTGGTTCGGTTCGTTATGTCTACTAATTAATATGGTGGAGCAAGTGTTGGCAACCATGACGTATACATTGCGTAATCTCTGTGATACAAACCTCGCACGTGCGACAATGAACAAAGACAAATCTGAATCCACTTTCTTCAAACTTGCGATATTCACGTTGCCTTTTACGAAGATTATGAACAGAATTGATGTCATTTCCAAAACAAGAATTTTATGTAATTACAGAAATATTGGTAACTCATTTGACGAAAATGTAACACAAAAAAATGTTGACTTGAAGAGGATGTTGAAGCGTGACGCATCTAAATATATATAAGCTTTGCAAGACAAATAAACTCTAAACTTAAGACCTTTTAATGACAAAATAAAATAAAAAACAAAATTATTTAACCTAAAATGAGTTTTAATATCAGTACTAATCATTTGGAAGCTAAAGAGTTTAAAGTCAACTTCTACGTCGTGATACAGCCAAATCCTTATAGATATTAGGATCAAGCTTTGAATATTCACATGCCTTTTTTCCCTTTTTTTGTTTTATAATTTACTTGGTGAATCTTTGGATCAACGATTAATTTATTTGCAATTATCCAACCGCACCTCTGATTTCATCGAAACCGAATCAAATCCCCATCATCTTTCAAATATCACTAAACAATGATGGTATTCAAATTTGAAACTGAAGAAACCATAAAGATTATGTTTTTTTTTTTTTTTTTTGNGAACTAAATCTAATTAACAAATCTAAATCTAAATAACAAAATCGTATTTTATTTTTTTCATGAACTTCTTTGAAGATATTTATAAGAAAAAATACATAAACCAAAATTAATTGAATAGCTCCAAATCAATTTAGAATATATATATATCACGTATGAATATGAACACATATTTTAAATATTAAAAAGTGTGAACACAGTTTTTAAATGAGAAATCAAAATTTTCTTT
>OVAO01004011.1:0-10625 GCA_900406285.1 Biscutella auriculata
TACTGAGCTATCCCGAGGGGTTGAATGATTTCCTCCGTATTACTCATAAGAGTCATATTCGTGTAAGGCAAACACTCGATCTCGAGGTCTTTACAGAGTTCTCGTGTCATGACATTCACTGAAGAGCTGATGTTGCACAATATTTGTTCCATCAGGATGCCAAGAATGCTGATGGAGAGGTGACAGCAGCTTTGATCATTTCGATGAGTGATGGCTCGATACCCCACTTGCCTATTGTAGCTGTCATCCCACAGCGAATTTTCATCTATTTGGGCGTCAGGTTCTTCTATATTGGCATTTTCTTCTTCCAAATTATCATCTGGTGGTTCCAAGGCGTTGATTTCTGCTTCTTTGGACTCTTCTTCGGTAGTTACATCAACGTCAAATTCTTCATCTGTGACACTCTGCCATACCAGAATATTTGAACCATCGTCCTCGGTTGCGAGTCCTAGCTGAAGGGCGGATTCATATTTCACTTTGGTGCCTTGCCTCGTGTAATAAGTCTGGATGTTGTCCATCTTTCCCAACTGAAACATAATAACCCCGTTCCTGACGTTGATATCGGCGCCAACAGTGGTGAGGAACGGTCGTCCAAAGACGAGTGGATTCGGTGAATGCTTTCCCATATCCAGAATTACAAAGTCTGTTGGCACTTCGACTTCCTGAAGTTGAATAGGTAGGTCTTTAGGGATTCCGACTGGTTGTGAGAGCGAATTGTCAGCCAGGACAAGTTCAGAGGGGAACGTCTGAAAGGTCGAGTATCCCAATGCATTTGCTGTTTTTACAGGACATGAAATTCACGCTTGCCCCGAGATCGCACCGGCAGTTGTCGAATTTTACTGAGTTTAGGGTACACGGGATGGTGAAACTGCCCGGGTCTTCTAATTTGGGAAGCGTTGGTTTTGGTTCGGGTTCAGAAGCTGCTGGTTTTGTGCGTAGGTATTCAAAGCGGGTGAATGTCGTGTTGAACTGACCAATCATACCCTTATAGTGCACGCGGATTTCTTCAGAAATGCACGGTTCTGCCAGAAGGCTGATGATTTTTGGAAGATTTTTCCTTGTTTCAATTATTCCTCGCTACATTTCATCTACAAATTCTTCGGATAAAATCTCGGGAAGGATAATGTAAGAGTCTATTCCTGAGAATGTCCCCCCTACTTTAGTTGCATTGTCCTCGATGCAAGAAGTAGCTTGGAGAACATTGGCGTACTCTTCCTTGGCCATCCGTCCGACCGGGAAGAGTACCTACATGGCGCTTTGAGTTTAAGGTTATCTCAGCGACTTGGTTGTCTAGGGCTTTTACGTGAGATGCCAAATAGTCAAATTTAATGTTGATGTCTGAGTGGTTGCGGCCGACACGGAAAGATATGTCGCGCATGAAAACAGAGGTTTCCTGGGAACACTTCTTCTGAGAATCTATTAGCTGCTTTAGTAAAATCATGTTCTGATCCTCGAATGCGGGAATTGGTTGTTTTTGACGTTGGCCGCAGAAACCGAGCGGTTTTGAAGACTGCCCCTGTTGATTCTGATAGTAGCCTTGCGGACGAACTTGCTGACCGTATTGCGGATAGCTCTTATTTTGGAAGTTATGTGGCGGCTTCTGCTGCTGCGGGTAGACCTGATCCTGGGGATTGGCTACGTTGGTATTTCTGTAAGAGAGGTTCGGGTTGTAAGGTTTGTAGGCTTGATTGCCCATGTAAGGGACCTCTTGTTCGCTTAAATCCATGGCATTGTGTTCTTCAGACTTTCCGACAAAATGGACGGGAGCTTGCCGAGCAGATAGCAATTAATCGATTTTCGCACTTAAGACCTGGAGTTCGGACTCCTGGTTGTCCTTCTTCAATACGATCGGGGTACGGTTGACACGGTCGTAGTCCTCGGTATGTCAGCTACTACTTTGGACTAAATCCTCGATAAGCTCTATTCCGCGGGCTGGAGTTAATTTGTTGAAATTACCGCCGCTTGCGATGTCGAGTACCAACTTAAATTTATCAAACCATCCCCGGAAGAAATTATTGACTAAAGATAGCTCTGAAAATTGATGATGTGGACACTTGATGGTGTATGATATGAAACGATCCCAAGTGTCGGCGAAAGTTTCCAGATTTCGTTGACGGAAACCTGAAATGTCGATTCTCAGTTTGTTTGTGCGAGATGACGGGAAAAATCGTGAAACGAATTCTCTTTTGCAGGCCTCCCAGGTTGTTATGGAGTAGCGCGGGTGCTTGACCTCCCACTGGTGGGCTGCGCCGTCCAAAGAGAATGGGAATAAACGAAGCTTTAGGGCATCCTCGGAAATGCCGTTAATTACCACAGTGCTGCAGGTACGGTCAAATAGGCTTATGTGTTCAAGTGGGCATTCGTCGGGTAGACCACTGAAATTGTTGTCTTTTACCATAGAGACGAGGCCTTGCGGTATCGTGAAGTTGTTTCGGTTAATTGGTGGAGGCCGGATACTGGAACGCTGTCTGTTCGCTATCGGGCTATCGAACGAACCAATTGTTGCGGCTGGAGGATTCTGACGGGCAAAGGGTAGGGGATACGGATTGGGGATGTGTTGATGTCCATGTAGAACGGGTGGAGGTGGGGTGATGGTGGTGGTGGTGGAAGAATCTCGCCGTCCTGGGGTTCGGGATTGTTATCCATATTCGGTTGTTTAAGGTTTAACTGTCGGAGACGTTCTCGACGTTCTCTACCAATTAGCAGTTCAATTGCTCGGATGTCTGTATTTATCGGAGTCAGGCAGGAGGAACTGTGAGATCGCAGGTTCATGTACCTGAAAAGATGAAAAAAAATAATTAGAAAGGAGGAAAGAAAATCTTAGGCCCTAAAAGTACCCAAAGATCTATTGCTAGCAAAAAGAAATCCCGAGTTGGAAACAGCGCCAATTTGATAAACATGTTGTTTCCCCACTACTGCTACTATAGACGAGTAGAGCAGAGGAAAATAAACCGCTTACAAATAAAGTTGAGGGTATATACCGAACCAAATCGGGAGGTTTTACTAGAGACAACAGACTTTATTAGGGAATCCTAGGTCTAAGCAGGACTTTATATCTATCACTAAAAATCCTGTTTAAGTTGTCGATTGATTGTAGTAAGAGCAAGTGACCATAAACAAGTAATTAAAACGGGGGATTTAACGAAAACTTTAATTAACGAGAAGATACGCAATCGGTCAGGCAATTAGATTTCAGGCAGTAGGTCCTAATTCTAGATGTTCCGGTTTTGATCTTATCCTAGGTCTAAGGAATTAAATATGGGCCCAGCCACTCTCGCATGAAGGGCCTCTCTCGGTATTTCCCTAACACCGCACTCTCGTGTCCAAACGCTTTGAGAAATCCCGAAGCAATCATTTTCCCATAGCTCANCCATACCTCGCTCTCGCGCCTAAAATATTTCGGCAATCAAGAATATTATCTAGAACTAAATAAAGTCTAACTGAAACTAACTATCCCNGAACTAAATAAAGTATAACTAAAAGCTAACTATCCCATTTAGGGTTTAGAAGCTTTCTTTAGATCATGACTGAGCCGGTCGGACTGTAATCAAGCCTTAAAAGCACCTTGTTGCATAAGATACTTGTAGTTCTAAACCCCGGAACACTAGATCTATAAACCCGACGCCCTGATCTAGCCTAACCAATCATCTAAAGGGAACTACTCATAACTCATATTTAAACAAAGGAAATAACAAGCAAAAATTTGATTCATTAACTTAAGGCAAGATTCCTTACAGCAAAATAACCAGATCTACAACTACAGAAACCTAAACTAAAACGTTCTCTAACAACCTAAACGTCACCTCTCTCTATCATATTCCATTTGCAAATGGAGACAAGAAGTGACTATTTATAGATGAGCAACCATGAGCTCGCCTTGAGTTTCCCGGGCGATCTTCTCTTTGCTTCTTTCGTGTTTCACCACTGGTTGCAACTTCTTTTCCTTTACCTTGATTCTCTGCTCCTTTTGTTTGAACCATCATGCAACACAGAATTGCAAGGAAAACACGGTTTAAACTCGAGTCTAACTTGACAAACAAACACTTATATGATCTAATTCATTTAAATACCATCAATGAAGACCAAGATCATAACAACAAGGTGAATCATTCATCAAGGCAATCTCAATTCCATCGATTTCAACCAATTCAAACTTAGTTGATTCATGTCAATTGAACTTCTTAGCAAAGGTGTGTGAAATTTCTTTCAATCAAGGCTAAGCTACCAAATTCGTTCAACGACCATCAATTGTGTTCTAGAAGAAGAATTTCCCGAAATTGTCCAATTTTCGTCACTTTATTTGTGGCTAACCTAGAATGTTCAAAATTTTCAAAATTTGACCATGAATCATTCGGATTAAGAGCATCCAACCATGGGCAATCACTTACAATCACTAAGCAAGCTATAATCATCCATTAGAAACACAAATCAACCAACATTCAAGCTTAAATCAAAAATTTCTCACCAAGTGAATAGTGTTCTAAAATTGGGAAGTTGAGTAGATTACCTTGGTTTTGGAGGGTTCTTATGGGTATAGATGTGTTAGGAATTCGAAAATAATGAGTTTGGAGCTTTGAATCGTTGAAATCGGTTGAGAATTGAAGATTTTGGAAAAAGATTTGGGATTATTGAGAGAAAAACTCGTGTAAGGAAGAAGAAGTGAAAGAGTGAGCCAAAATCTCGTTTTTAAAAAATTAAATATGCAAACATGTAAAGTCCACCGGTGTAGGTGACAGGGGTACTCCAATGGATGGTCCTGGCGAGAGTGCACCGCTCGAGACGATCGGGGGAGTAGATTGGGGCGGCATCGACCCTTTCTTTTACGTAGCACCAGTCGAGACTGACCGGGGGAGTAGACCAGGGCGAGCTCTCCAAACTTTATGGGAGATGCACCAGTGTAACTGGGACTGGGGCGTGTGACCGGTGAAGTGCCCTGGTCAGTTTTTGGAGAGTTACACCGGTCACTACATCGGTGTAAGTGACCGGGGTGGTCCTCTAAAAATCTCTTTTTCGCTTCTAAGTCGACCTTGTCCTAGCTCGATCTTCGCTTTGCACCGCTTTAATACTGGTGGTTTTGGCCAAGTAATTTACCTGAATATCTTATTAGACACTACGAAGATCGTCAAGCAAGGAAAAAAAAACCAATAACACCAAGTCTAAATACTTAAAACAAAACGAAAATAAACGCAAAAATCAAAAGGATATGTACAAGGATAAACATGGGACTTCCTCCCAATTGAACTTTTTTAACGTCTATAAGCTTGACGTTGATGACTGCTATCATTTCAGCTTGGAGATGCCCTCCAATTTGCGAATGCATTCCTCAAGCCTCTTTATCTCAACTATATGCTCCTTTCTTTCTTCGTTCATCTGGTTCTCTATGTCCTAGTTCAACATGAGCATGTCTTCATAGTGGGTGTTTCCAACCTCGTATTTGACGCTCTAGCATTCTCCTATCCTCCCGAATCAAGCATTCCAAGTGGTGGAATCTTTCCTGGTTCATCGAGGGTTTGAATCTAACAGAATCGGCTACCATAGGTCTTTCTCTAGGCAGAAAGGATGCTCAAGTTGATGTCCTTGGTCATTCTCAGGATCCGCATTGATGAAAACCTTCTAAAGTGTCGTGCATCTTGTCTCATAGTCGATTATCGCTCTAGCATCCTTCAGAAAAGGTCTTCCCAAGATGATCCATCCATAGTTATCAGCAGGTGCAGGGAATATGTAGAACTCGGTGTAGAACTTTGTTGAGGCTGGAAGTTCTTCTGTGTTGGGTACACCTGGTCCTGTGGGTTATCCACATTTGTGCTCCTACAGGATAGATTGGGGTCTGGATTGTAGTTTGTGTAGTTCCTCTGGTACTGGTTGTTGTTCACATAACTGACCTCTTCTGTCTGATAGTCTTCAGCATGTACCTCATCAGCTTGTCCTACAAAACTTACTTCTCGTCTCTGACCAAGTATCATCCTATCAATCTTATCATTCAGAGTCTTCAGCTTAGACCTTAAACCGTTGTAGTCAGAGACAACAGCTTGATGTACACTCTGATCATAATCACCTCCATTCGAGGCATCGTTCAGGGCCATCTTTTCTATGAGTTGTGAGCATTTTTTGTCAAAAAGCTGCCACCGCTAGCAGTATGAAGCATCATCTTTCCTTCTTGTTTCAAACCTCTATGGAAAGTACACATTCGGTCCTGAGACTTAAAACCATGATGTGGACAGCTCAGTAAGTACTTCTTGAAACGGTCCCAGGCTTCACCAAATGACTCATTTGCCTTCTTCTTTAATGTTGCAATATCAGCTCGAATCTGAGTAGTCCTGGAGGCAGAAAAGAAGGTTCGCAAGAAAGTCTTCTTGCATTCATCTCATGTATGGATAGAGTCAGTTGGTAAACTCTGCTCTCAATCCTTTGTGTCAAAGAGAAAGGGAACAAACGTAGCTTGAAGGCATCCTCAGAAACCCCATTGATCTTAACTGTCTCACAGATCTTGTCAAAGTAGTTCATATGTCGAATTGGGTCTTCCTTTGTAAGTCCATGGAACTGGTTACCTATGATCAAACCCATGATGCCACTCTTGATTTTGAAGTTGTTGGCAGCCATAGGTGGGAGACGAATTCTTCTAAGTTCAGCATGAATGCTCGGTTCAAAAGTTTTCCAAATGGTTCTAGCAACAGGCGCAGATCTCTGCTCAGCAGATGATGGTGGTGCCACGTCGAATTCGTGATCCAAATTCTCATGTTCTTTGTCGTTCTGATTGTTGGCCATATCTTCCTGTTGTAGACGGTTCTCTTTGTTCAGTCTCTGTGTTTCTCTTCGAATTCTTATGTTCGTGCGTTCCAAAACAGTAATATCTTCAGGTAGTGGTAGAAGAATAGAATTTCTTTTAGATCACTTGGGCATACACCTGCGATAGAGAAACAAAAGTCTAAAAAATTAGTAACTTGATAAAGAAAATAGTACTTAGTCCCTAACAACCACAAAGGTCTAATGGCTATTTAATCTCCTGAAATGGCAACGGCGCCAATTGACAAACTAACTATTTAGTGGTCTTGTTCTAAGTTTAACAATGCAGTATAGAGTGAGTAGGTTGTCGAACCAACTCAGGAGGAAACAACGCACTAGATCTATGAAGTATTTTACTAGGTATAAGTAGATTCAAGTAGATGTTTTGTCACTAAACTGTCCTAGCAAATGATATAGGTTTAAAAGATTCAATTAATAAAGATAACTCATGGATTAAGTAATTCAGAAGAGGCAGTTAATTTCATGCTAGCTGGTTTATTCCACTCAGAAGGTTCATCCTATGTCTAAGGATTTCAAATGCAGACCAGTTCACTCTCGTGATAAAGATCTATTTCCTAAGCATGCTACTACACAATCTCTTGGAAAGTAACACATTCAGAAAGCATTAAACATAATCATATGCGACAATCAATCAATAACTTAACAAATCTCTTGGAAAGAATTGACTAACAACATATTCATTTTGTTCAGGTAATTTATCGAACACCTCTCAGGCGATAATTTTCCTATGATCTAGACTAGGTTAGCTACTCTTATTCTAGCATTAAGAACATGAATAGATTAAGGATGATAGATCTATTAAACCCTAAACAATTTTAGCAATCCATTTAGCATATCCCTAACCCTAATCCATAAGTTAAAGGGGATTACTCACAACTTATATCTAGAACACTTAGATAGTTTCTAGACATGATTGAGAGTAGGAATTAATAAGGAAAAATTAAAATAACAAGTAATCAAAAAAGAACACAAGGATTAAGAAAATATGAGAATTGCAGTAGAAAATCACCAAAGGTTTCTCACAAAAGTTTCTGAAGAAAAGATAGATCTAAAACTCAAAAATAATAAAAATATACTATATAAAAGTGTTTAGGGTTTTTGTTTTTTGCTCCCTTAAATAGTAAGCCAAATTACAATTCAAAAATTGAAATAAAGACTTGGTCAGAACTAGTTCCGGAGATGTGCACCGGTCGGGACAATGCATGCCTGGACCGGTGTGAGATCGCGCCGGTCGGGTCGTTAGAGTGATGCATGACTGATGGAACATTTATGTCTCGGGGCAGGAGAGTTGCACCGGTCTGTGCACCGGCTACGCTACCGGTGGAAGTGCACCTGTCAAGACAGGACGCACGATTGGGGTGCTTGAACAGGGCACTCCTCCGATTCTGATACTTGGTCATCCTTTGTTCCTGAAATCCTCTCTTTTGCTCCTCTTTTGCCCGGTTCATCGCTCTAGTCTCCTTCTCACCTGTAATGGGAAATGATGTAAGAGTAAGAGTCAAATTTTTGGGGGAAAGTGGATGTTCAAAGTTGTATGCTTCAATTGCTCTTTGTCTTACTTGATTTTTCTATGATTCTTTAACTCCACAAGAAAAGTTGAATTACAATCGACCTTCATGCCTTGTGAGAAACCTTCTTTTTTGCATTGGAGTCCCCGTTCTACCGAACCGATTGAACATGTGTGCATTCATTCGATCATGTTTCACTCTTGATTAATTAAATGTAGGAAAGTATCATAGGGTAGTTAGGTGGATAGACTTGCCAGAGTAATAATAGTGGATGGTAATGTTATTTGAATGAGACGAGTAGTTATGCTAAGTTGAAAACGCTCTCATCGACGACTTTTGGTTGCTAGAATCTTGTTTTTCAAACCTCAACGTTTTGCTTAGAAGTTGTTTTGCTTGAGGGCAAGCAAAAGATAAGTTTAGGGGAGTTGATATGCATTGATTTTCATGGTTTTAAGACTCGGTTTTCATTATTTTAGGTTGCATTTAGATTCTTTTAGGTTGCATTGCATTGCATATTATATTTCAGATGATGAATCGAGCTTACACCAAAAAACGGGTCAAAAGGGTGCAAAAGAAGTAAAAGTGCAGAAAAGTGAACATTTTCAGAGTTGATGATAAGATGGTAATTTGATAACAGGTTTCCCTTTTTTCTATTGCCATGGGAACGAAGATGGGTATAATGTCGAACCAAATCGGGGGTTGCACTAGTTCAATTAGCCTATAGAGAGTTCAATTGGTCTAAGCGAAATAGAGATTGAAATTGTCACTAACAATCCTAGGTGAACGACATAAAGAAGAAAGCAAGTAATTTAGTTGTAGTAAAAAGAGGTAACTATACAGAACAAAGTAACAAATGCAGAGATAAAGATAAAGACAACCCTAACAAATGGACTAAAGGCTGATTAAAGTGATTAAGTTCAGGAATAGGTGCTCATTTCTATCAGAATTCTGCTAGTCTTAAGTCTGGAAATTTCAGATATATATCAATCCACCCTCGTGGCAAAGACTCCTAAACTAAACAAGATCTACACAGATACATTGTTCAGAAAGCATTAAGAACAGTTCCTTACAACTACTAAACAATCTTAAGCGTTCTCGCGTCAATTAAAATATATTTAGCATACAAATGCTCAGATCTAACACCCTATAAGCACTCTAGTGTCATATAAGATGCCATGAAATATAAAACAAAGTGACCAGTTCTATTTTAGCATTAAGAACACAAAGGTATGAAGAACATGGAAGAATAAAACCCTAAGCACCAAGATCCATCCCAAAATCACCAAATCTCTCTAACACATTTGCTTGGGTGGAAGACTACTCCCTTATCATGACCAAAACACAAAATCCCACTAGGGATTCATGCCTTATCATGATTAGAAACAAGATCAAAAACTTCTAAAAGAAAGAGATGAAGATAGAATAGATAGATCAATTAAAAAGCTTAAATCTTCTACAAGGATCTCTCAAAATAAAAGCTTCACCTGAAAGAGGCAAAGAGAGGCCAAAAGTAGAGTCACCTTAGTTGTCTTTCTCAAAATAAGGTTTAGTAAGCTTAAATAGTAGTTCCATTTAGGGTAAAAACGAGCTGGTCAACTCTGGAGAAGAAATTGTTGACTTCCGCAACTGGTTGGCATGGATCGGTCAAGGGGTGACCGATCCTATACTGCCCATGACCGATCCTCCCTTTCTGGAGCCTCCATGACCAATCATGAACCCTCATCTGGCCGATGTTGAGCATTGATCAAGCCATGACCGATCGAGAATGCTCCATGACCGATGTTGGATGATGAAAAGTGTTAATCTATGGTTCTTTGATCCCTTAACCTCCTAAATGATGCATAAGTCTTTCTTAATCACCTGAGATGCAAAACATATACAAATGCAAGCCTAAAGGACTCTAATGCAACCTAATCAAAGCTAAAATGAATACAAAAGACGGACAAAAAGACACTAAAAGTCACATATATCAACTCCCCCAAACTTAATATTTGTTTGTCCTCAAGCTAGGCAAAAGTCGAGTAAAGAAGAGAGGTTTGAAAACGAATCGATAATCAGATCAGCAGGTTAAAAGTAAGGTAAACCGAGCAAGCAATCCTAAAAAGACATGGAAGAGTGACCTGCAACTAATAGCATCAAACAATCAAGCGCTGAATCACTAATGCAGACTAGACTATCATCACAAAGCTCTATGTTACCAACTATGGAAGGAACTAGTCTAGTCTATATCAATTCAACATATTCCCTACTCGTCATCCTTTTTCAGAACTTTCATGTTTCAAGCCGCTTCAGGTCCCTTTCCCATCTCATATC
>OVAO01004012.1:0-10625 GCA_900406285.1 Biscutella auriculata
TGCAAACATTTGCAAACATGTCTTATGCTGTGATTAAAACAACTAAAGTGACTTACAACGTAAATAGCCTATTAAAATATAAGAACAAATTGATACTTCAAATTTAAAATATTACTAATATGATATTTCAAATTTTGAAGATTTGAGGTAATATTTAAGGATGTTTTAATACACATGGTAATTATTATAAGCTTCAGTATTATTTAGTGTTAATAAAAAAATATGACTATGTTAAGTGATTGGTGTTGGAAATGATTTACACACTTCATAACAAGTACAATCAAAATCAAATCTAGTTAGTATCTAAAAAAGTATATGAAGTTTAATCAAAGAACATGATACATCTAGAAATTTTAGAAGAAAACTAAAATTTAGTGCAAAATAAATGACATATCCTTAATAGCTTTTTATAAATTTGGTTAGTTTCTTAATCTTTTAATACATTAATATTTTCATTTAATTTTGATTGTTTTGTACTCAATCTACACGTTAGAACATTAATTGATTCACAATAATTCAATACTCATCTTTTGTTAAACACATTATGTTTACATTTCTATCAAATTATATTTTATATAATATAGTAACCACATTAACAAAAATTACACATAGTGTTTACTATATTTTTTTATATATTCTCTTATGTATTAAAAGAAACAAGACTAAAGGCTATATATCAATCCCATAAACTTTCTATGTTTATTTTTTATTTTTAAAATTCAACATTTTAAATCGATTATTCCGATTTAATTCATTTTAATTGATTATTATTATTTTTATTGTCAAACAATATATTTTTAATAAAAAATTATTTATTTATAATTTAAATAAATATTTAACTTATTCAAAATCACAAAAATAAAGAGAAATCGAATATACATTTAATAAAATTAAAAATTAACATTTTTTATGATAATAATAAAATTAGTACATAATTCATAACCCAAGTTTTAATCTAGTCAAATATGATTTAACGATTACAAACAACTTTGTTTTATTGCATACATAATAAAATAAAATATGTTGAAAAAAAAACATAATAAAATAAAAAGTACAATATAATTTAAAAAATACAGAGATTGATTATCACTAATAGTGACAATTATTACTGCCCAAAAAGCAAGTTCTTAATTGTGATAAACGCGTGAAGTCTCTTAACAAGTGTTATCACCGACTCTTAACAAAAGTATTTGATTATATTTAATNGAAAAGTACTGTATTTGATTATTGAATTTATAAAATAATTAATTTTAAGTTGAAATCTGAGACGAAAAATTTAATATTATTTAAATTAGAAAGTTTGACATAAAAATTGTTCAATCTCCACCACAGTCCTCTTAACAGATTCGCAGACTCCAAAAAGTATTAAGCAAATCAATTCTCAATCTGAATCTCTCATGGTGAAGCTTCGTGGCACCTGATCGTAGAGAAAGCTTTTGTAATCAACCACTAGTGGTGAAGTAACTTTTGTCTCCATGGGGAGAAACTCTCTCTCGCTCGAGATCGATGACAATGGCGGCGCTGGAAGAGATGGGAATCACAATGACGGAGAGGTATCTTTCCATTCTGTTCGAGATCGTCTTCGTATTAAGAGGAATTCAAGCGATAGACGAGATCGATCTCATTCCGGTTTGGATCGGCCTTCTTTGCGTAGTCGACCTCATCACATTGGAAGATCGTTGAATCGTAAGGGGTTTCTATCGTTGCTCAAGCCTCGTGGTACCTGTTTGTTGTACTTTCTGGTTGCGTTCACGGTTTGTGCGTTCGTTATGTCGTCGTTGCTGCTTCAGAATTCGATTTCGTGGCAAGGGAATGTGAAAGGAGGGCAGGTGAAGAGTCGAATTGGATTGGGGAGTACGTTGAAGTATGTGCCTGGAGGAATTGCGAAGACGTTAATCGAAGGGGAAGGTCTTGATTCCTTGCGGTCGACGGTTAGGATCGGCGTTCGTCCACCGAGGCTTGCTCTCGTGAGTTTTTTCTTATATACTTTTTGTTTGCCTTTTCCATTTGATGCATTAAAGAGACTTTTGCTGAAGTGTTAGGATTGATAGATCCACTCCTGTTACTTGTAGACTAGCGTTTGTAAATGGTTGTTTGAGCGCTTGTGTTCACTGCGAGACGGAACATGTGTAGGCTTTACTGGTAGTGATATAGTGGCTGTTTCCATCTCTAGGTCTTGGGTTCGGAGAATTTGTTTCATTAGGTTTTGGAATTTGGAAAGGAGCTGCCAAGTAGGTGCTGGGTCAATGTTAGCAAGGTTTTTCTTTGGAAGAGCAAGATTCCATGAGAAAGAGATTTCCTCCTAAAAGATTTCTTGTGGACCCTGCTTTATGTTCTTTTCTTATCATAGCTAAAGTAGGTAAAGCAATGTCATGTGTTTCAGTTAGATGCTTCACCTTGGGTATTTCGGTATGGAATTGAAACTAGATTACTCTATAGATGTATCAAGGACTCTGCTGGCGCATCATTCTCGAACTTTCCAGTGGGTTGTTAACCGTTACTTTACAATTATTTGCCTTTTCAATCAAGATTTTCAGTCTCTTTGGAGCCTATTTTAGATTAGCTTTGAAAGAGTACCGTTATGTGTATCACCATTTTTTTATATTTTCTCTGAGATCTCACATAATGCTTTTCATTCGTCTGTCTCCATGCACTCATCTGTTAATGTATTATGAACGACAGATACTAGGGAATATGAAGAAAGATCCCCGAACACTAATGTTGGTCACTGTGATGAAGAATCTCCAAAAACTGGGTTATGTGTTTAAGGTGAAACTTTATGGCGTTTTATGATTGCAGCTCTAGCGTTCATTGTTAAAGATTCTTTTTCTCGTCTTTATGGTATAAGCAGAATGGATGCTCCACCGTAAGTGTGGATACAAGCGTTCATGTGTCTTATTTCCTGCGTCTCTTAGAAAAGCTTGTGACATTAAAAGTTGACAGGTTTTTGCCGTAGAGAATGGTGAAGCACGTTCGTTGTGGGAACAGTTAGCTGGCCACATTAAAGTTTTGGGTTCAGATCAGCAGGGGCACGCTGATTGGACAATGTATGTATCTTGTCAATTCTTTGAAAATTTTGTTGATGTTTTCATGGCCATATTTTTGAATCAGATTTCTTAGCAGATGATTCTTGGTTACTTTATTCAATACTTTTGTTTCTCAAGCCATCTGGATAAAGTTACAGTGATTCATCTTCTGCAGCTTTGAAGGTGTTATTGCTGATTCGCTTGAAGCAAAAGAAGCTGTTGCAAGGTGGGTAATTTAAATTTTTCTTTACTTGCTTGCTATCAGAAGTAACTTTTGTATGGCATACTTATACTGTCTATTACTGCCTAAGATGTGAAAAGGTCACAAGCTGTTGACCTTCTCAGAATTTTGACAATGACTTCTGTGGTTCAGATTCTATGATGATAAATTTTCATATTTATGCAGCCTTATGCAGGAGCCATTTCTTTCAGTACCACTTATATGGATAGTTCATGAAGATATTCTTGCAAATCGGTTGCCTGTTTACCAAAGGATGGATCAAATTTCTCTAATCTCCCACTGGAGAATTGCTTTTGCGAGAGCAAATGTGGTTGTCTTTCCACATTTTACTCTACCGGTAAACTCCTGTCTGCAATAAGCTTATGTTACCACTTCAAGTGTACCAAAGTGTCTGCTCTGTATTTTTCTTAAGATCATATTATTTGTCAGATGTTGCATAGCATTCTTGATGATGGGAACTTTGCTGTGATTTCGGAACCAGTAGTCGATGTTTGGGCTGCAGAAAGCTACAGTGAAACCCGCACAAAGCAAAAAACGAGGGAGGTTAATGGATTTGGTGAGAATGACCTGATCATCACGGTGCTTGGTAGCTCCTTCTTTTATGATGAGTTTTCTTGGGATAATGCTGTTGCAATGCACATGTTGGGACCACTTTTAACACGATATGGGAGGAGGAAAGATATGGGCGGTTCCTTTAAGTTTGTATTTCTATATGGTAATTCTACTGAAGGACAGAGTGATGCTGTACAGGTAAGAGTTTTTTGGTAGGCTTTAATCATATCTTCTCCTTCCTAGAAGTTTAGGAAATATTGCCACCTTAATCGATGCTATCCGAAAAGGCTCATTGGCCTTGAGCTAAAACTCTTCCTGATGCATACATAAAAACTTCTTCTAGATATAAGTCAAGGTCATATTGGTTGCTCATTTAGCGGTCATTTTGCATGATAAGGATCCTCCATGTGAATACTATGTGATTCTGGTCGTGCTATCAAAAACACGTTATAAATTTCAGGCAAAGTATGTATGTTTTTAGTGTTGGTTGGGATCGTATACCGAAGACATCATTGTGTGAATGCATGAATGCAGGAGGTTGCATCGAGGCTTGGGTTGACGCAAGGGACTGTTAGGCATTTTGGTTTGAACGAGGATGTAAATAGAGTTCTACTGATGGCTGACATCCTTGTTTATGCATCTTCCCAAGAGGAACAAAGCTTTCCTCCATTAATTGTGCGAGCTTTGAGCTTTGGCATCCCTATCATAACACCCAACTTTCCTGTCATAAAAAAATATGTGAGTGCATTTAGTTTCTGAATTCCTGATTATCGAACAATACCATATACGTCTTTGTTGTTTGCTTATAGATCATTAACTGCAGATGGCTGATGGAATTCATGGAATATTTTTTGAGAGAAACGACCCTGATTCGTTGTTGAAGGCGTTTTCACCCTTGATATCAGATGGAAGGCTCTCTAAATTTGCTCAAACAATTGCTTCTTCGGGAAGAACTTTAACTAGGAGCATGATGGCGAAAGAATGTGTAACAAGTTATGCTAGGCTTTTGGAGAACATACTCCATTTTCCATCTGATACTTTCTTGCCAGGTTCTGTTTCTCAACTACAAGTGGCAGCATGGGAGTGGAGTCTGTTCAGGAGCGAAATAGGACAGCCAAAAAGCTTCATCCAGGATTCCAATCATGCTTCCGTTGGAAGACCTGGAATTGTTTTCCAAGTCGAAGAGAAGTTCATGGGTGTTGCTGAGACAACAAACGATGTTGACAACAAAACCCTTTTTCTTTCCCATGAGTTTCCTTCCAAATTAGACTGGGATGTTCTTGAAGAGATCGAGGGAACTGAAGAGTACGAGAAAGTAGAATCTGAGGAGGTATCAAATTTTGCTGCCATCAGACATATTTCTAGGTTCTCGCTAGTCATTTTATCTGTGAGTCCTGTTGAGCTGCATTGGACTATTGTATTGAATTATCTCTTCCGGGTCTGATATGTAGCTAGAGGACAGAATGGAAAGAGATGATGAGGATTGGGAGGAGATATACCGGACTGCTCGCAAATCGGAAAAGCTAAAATTTGAGGTGAACGAACGGGATGAAGGAGAGCTAGAACGAACTGGTCAGCCTTTATGTATTTATGAGATTTACAATGGAGCTGGTTCTTGGCCATTTCTGCATCATGGCTCTCTGTACCGTGGTTTGAGCCTGGTAAGCTTCTCTATTGGTTTGTAATGTTCCATCCAACAGTTTGATATCTACATAAAGTATTAAGCGTAAAATTGTGCTTTGTCATATCTGATGGTTTCTGATATTTTGTGTGNTTGGGGTTCATAATCTCTACTTTAGTCCAGCAAAGATCGAAGGCTAAGCTCAGATGACGTAGANGTGTGTGTTCATAATCTCTACTTTAGTCCAGCAAAGATCGAAGGCTAAGCTCAGATGACGTAGATGCAGCAGACCGATTACCTCTACTGAATGATACATATTATCGAGATATCCTTTGTGAAATCGGAGGAATGTTTTCTGTCGCAAGTAGAGTTGATAGCATTCACATGAGACCTTGGATTGGATTTCAGTCATGGCGTGCTGCTGGTAGGAAGGTAGTTGTTTTTAAAAGTAGTGTTGTTAATAATTCATTTTACTGTCGCAAAGTTGCAGTTTCTATGTACTTGAAAGCAAGCTTGAGTCGATTAATTTTGAACACACATCCAACTATATATCCGTTGTGTAACTTCGAGACTGTATGATGACACTTTTTATTGTTGAAACAGGTCTCGTTATCATCTAAGGCTGAAGGGTCTCTGGAAAAGATTATACAACAGGAAACTAAGGGAGAGATTGTTTACTTCTGGACAAAATTAGACATTGATAGTGACACACTTGGAAGTAAAANAAAAGTAGTTTTGTTAATGATTCATTTTTATAGTTTATATTTTCCTTTGACGCTGTATGATGACACTTATTATTGTTGAAACAGGTCTCGTTATCATCTAAAGCTGAAGGGTCCTTGGAAAAGATTATACAACAGGAAACCAAAGGGGAGATTGTTTACTTCTGGACAAAATTAGACATTGATAGTGACACACTTGGAAGTAAAAATGCTCTTACGTTCTGGTCTATGTGCGATATCCTTAACCGAGGAAACTGCAGGTAATCCTCGGTTTTAACAGTTACATAATTTATACTGATACTGGCGATTTCGGAGTTATGTGAATTCAGTTTTCTTTATTTTCTTTGTAGAACTACTTTCGAAGATGCATTCCGGCATATGTATGGCTTGCCGGAACATACTGACGCGCTTCCTCCCATGCCTGAAGATGGTCATCACTGGTCTTCACTCCATAATTGGGTGATGCCAACTCCGTCTTTTCTCGAGTTTGTCATGTTCTCAAGGTAAAAATTTTAAGGGTGTACATTCGGGTTTCAGATTTTCGGGTTCGGCTCGGGTATTTGCAACAAAAATACTTAAAATAGTACTTGAAATACTAATAAGTCCGAAAAAATTAAAAAATATCACAAAAATATAAAAATTAAACATAAACTTGAGAATAAAACACGAGAAATATGTCAAATATCTAAAAATTTAATATTTTATATTAAAAGATATATCAAATATTTAAAAATAATAATAATAAATACTGAATATTTACGGTTAGATTGGGATCTTCTGGATACTACTTCGGATTTCGGGTTTGGTTCAGGTTTTATCCAGATCCGAAATAACCCCTATGTATGATCCTTTTGGTAATTTTCATATTTTAATTTGAGTTCAAGTTGATATTTTTTGGGTTGGGTTCGGATTCAGAGCTTTAGTAAATATTGTTCCCACATATTCAAGAAACATTCATATTCAAAAGCTTTAGTTTATACCTTAACCACAGGATGTTCTCAGAGTCACTAGATGCACTGCACAACAATCCTAACAACCCCAAAACTTGTTCATTATCTTCATCTCTTCTCGAGGTAAAAAAAAAAAAAATCCGAAAGATTCTTACATTCTTGACTTAAGTGATCAAAATCTCAACACAATTCTGATTCNTAAGTTATAAAAATCTCAACACAATTCTGATTCTTCCATTGTTTATATTTCATTTTTGAACAATAAGTAGAGAAAGCATTGTTACTGCCGAGTTCTGGAACTATTNAAGTGATCAAAATCTCAACACAATTCTGATTCTTCCATTGTTTATTTTTCATTTTTGAACAATAAGTAGAGAAAGCATTGTTACTGCCGAGTTCTGGAACTATTGGTTAATGTATGGGCATATCACAGTGGAAGAAAAATGGTTTACATAAACCCAAGAGATGGTAGAGTGGAGGAACAACATCCATTAACAAAACGTAAAGGTTTAATGTGGACCAAATACTTTAACTTCACTTTATTGAAAAGCATGGACGAAGATTTAGCAGAAGCATCAGATGATAAAGACTATCCAAGAGAAAAATGGTTATGGCCATTAACAGGAGAAGTACATTGGAAAGGCGTGTATGAAAGGGAACGTGAAGAAAGATATCGATTGAAAATGGATAAGAAACGTAAAACTAAAGAGAAACTTTATGATAGGATCAAAAATGGTTACAGGCAGAAATCACTTGGAGGATGATAAAAGAGAGCTTTTGGAAGCTTTAAAAAAAGGTTGATTATTATTTTTTTTTTGACAGGGGAAAATGAAAATTCACATGAGATTCATCGAAAAGTAAAGATTTCACTCTTGCCATTTTCTGATGATTATAGGCACAGAAATTTTTAGGTTTAGAATCTATTCTTCACTACTTAAGTAAAGGCTTTTTTTCTTCTTCTTTTTTCTTTTGCTTTTCATTATTTGAGTTCAGTAAGAAAAGGACAATGAGTAATTAAGGTTAATGACTTATTTAGAGGGTGATTGGTTCAGTTGTGTAAGGACTTTTAAAATTTTAAAATTTTAAAATCGTACTTTGTTAAAAAGATAGTTACAACTCTGAATTTTATTTTATAATATAATTATTATTATTTTATGTTTTTTTGTCTTATAGTCCTAATTCGTGATCAACCTATAAAGACCAATAAAAAATAAATACATACTCAAAATAAATACATGTTCGAGTATTATTTAGTCACTTCTTATCAATTCTGATTAATTTCAATATAAATAATAATTCATTGGATTGAATCAATTATAATATGTTCCATTTTTTAAAAACATTTCTTGTTTAAAGGTTTGATTTGTTAAGAATTTGAGTATAGATTATTATTATGAAGGGGAACTTGCATGGTAAGAGATTCTAGGAATTTGTAAGTATCATTTTTTACATTATTAAAATATAGATTTTAAAAATAAAAAGTACATACGGTCGTCACAACCTTTCAACCAATCAACTCCTAAGATTATTTTTAATTCAACGTTCTAATAGTTATAGTCAAATCTACTTAATATAAGAATTTTATCTGAAAGTCTTATCCAATCATCTTCTTAATTAATTATCAATGTTAGCTTTGTGGGATCTAATTACAACATAAAAGTTTGGGTTTTATTTTTGTTAATAGCTTTAAATTTTATTAATATGAATTGGAAACGTAATATATCCACTATATAAAATTTTGTAAGTTTTTTTATTTTGTTCCATAATTAATATAAGATTTTATCAAATATCAATGTAAATATTTAATTTTTTTTTATTCATTATTGAGTTGACCAACCAATCACATTCTACTAAACAATTTTTTATTTTCTTTTAAATTATTATTTATATTTCATTAATAATTTTATTGTGTAATTAATAAATTTCTTAATAATTATACATTCACCTAAAATATTCTATATAATAGAACAAATAAAATATAAAATTGTTCACATATAAATAATAATTTAGAAAACGTATAATAGATCTTGCTAAATAAATTGTTTTTATGTTATGAGTCCTAGATATATGACTAATAACAAAATATTCAAAATCATCGTAGTTTATAAAATGGATTATGAAGATTGATCACTCAGAAAGTACTCAAAAAGTTTGGGTTCTAAATATGCAAATAAAAAAAGTTCAAGTTTTAACTAATATTTTTGGTAAAAGTAAGGGTTTGTTTACCAATTTTCCTCAAAAAGAAACTTAAACATATAACTTTCTAAGCCACTATTGGTTTAGGTTTCTATTTTTATCTTTCATGGTTTTGGTATATACTCTAGTACACTAGAATTTTGATGGTGATCTTATTATCATCAAAATGGAATTCTATTTTGTACAGACTATTTGAAATTACAATCATAATTTAACTACTTTTTTGTTATTTCTCCGACAAGATAATATATTCATTTTTTTTTTGCCATAATTATTTTTAAGAAAATAAACTTTCGGAAAAGTGAAGATGACACGACTCAAGACCAACAATATTAATTCAGTGTCTGAATTTTATACAGAAATCAGTGGAATTACTAGATCCGAAAAAATAACTGGATTCGAAAAATAATTTGAAATTGATTGAAAAAATGAGGATTGGACCGATCGAAATATTTTAGGTATGAACCCGAACCTTAATCTAAGTATTTAATATTTAGTAGAATTTTAAAAAAATTGATTTGAAATGATTTCTAGTGTTCAATATTAAATTTTTAGTTATTTATTATATTTTAAATGTTTTGTTCTCAATTTTTTATTTTTTTTTTGTATTTTTATGATATCTTTTGATGAAAATAATCTAAATTTTCTGATTTATTAGAATTTTGAATACTTTTTTATTTTATTTTGTTGAAAATACATCAACTCGATCCGAACCCGAAATATTACGAAAAAATTGTAACTTGAACTTGACCCAAAAAAAAAGTAACCCGGACAAATGCTAATATATAAACCTAATAACCTAAAATCCAAATAGGTTAACCTAAAACTCGAATGATAACCCAAAATCTGAACGAATACCCAAACGCTCAACCATAAGAATCAAACGACAAGATGCAAAATCATTACTAAAGCAAACTCAATACCTAATTGATCCATATCTCAAAATACATTTTTTATGAAATCAAAAGGTGTTTTAAGACACATTCTGATTCACATGTGAGTTTGGACTTGATCGACTCTTCCAACAAAAACCCTAAACAAAGAGGGACCATTGATAATTGAATCCTACACAAAAACTTTAAGGAAAGTTAAACAATGTCACTTTCTTCATGTCTGCATCAAAACTGACCAAAAGAGATATAAACATTTATTATATGTAAATTGGAGCAATCGATTTAATAATGTAACCACTTCACCAAATTAAATGGTATGGTGCAAATGGAAAGTATCAAGAAAAGTTGATGGGGTTTTTTGTATTTATGGTCCCAATTCTTTTATAGAGTGGTCTAGTAAGGTATTATTTTATAGTATTTTTCA
>OVAO01004013.1:0-10624 GCA_900406285.1 Biscutella auriculata
TTAGGATTGCTGGATCAAACAATTTTACATGTGAATTTTATTGACTTGCAGGAAATTAAGGCAATCAAACCATTAAAAATGTTCTTTCCTCCATCTGAGTACAAGAAACAAATTAAGACTGGGACATAATGCATGATAGTAGACATAATCAAAACGCTTGAAAATCTGAATTCGAAGTTGTCTAACTTCGAGAGGAAGTGGTTTGAGGAGCATCCTCAATTCAAACATCTTTTCCATTTGAAAAGAGAGAAGAACCACNTCAGGGAATGTGGATGTTGTTGTCGAGGACCGCTCAAAGCAAGAAGGAGAAAACTGTGTGGTTTATTATCAATGGCGTTCCCGTCCGTTATGGGCTGAGGGAACACGCATTGATATATAGGCTTACCTGTCGCAACTTTCCTCTTAACTACAAGAACTGTGGTGGGACAAACTTTGTTGATCGGCATTTCAAGGTTGGAGAACTCAGAAGGTTAGAGGATGTGAAAGAGAAGCTAGTGAATAATGGGATACCATAGAGACAAATTGAAGATGACGGTTCTATTCTTCTTATGAAGTGTTGTTGGCGCGCCAACAAAGGTTGGAAAAGGCACGAATGATCAGAATACATTATGGCCTATACCGGGTTTCTGTGTCCCATTAGAGGTAAGTAAGAGAAGAAAATAAATTACATTTTGAGTATTGTTTATTAGAAAATAAATGACATCTTGTGTTTTTGTAGATTCTTGCATTCGAGGCTATTCCTAAACTGGGAAAACTAGGCGTGGGCATAAAATCCAAAATCGAAAATCGAAACCAAACCAAAATAACCGGTTGAGATCCAATTCTAATCTTAATTAAACACCGATCGGATGCTAACTTGTTGGTGTAATGGAGTTTGGTTCGGTTTGGTTTAAATCCGATAACCAAACCACTATCCGAAACACCGAATTTATGTTTGTGTATTGTTGATGTATCAGATTTCTCTTCACATCCTCGGTTCTTTCACACTTCGATTTTCATTGAGATATTTTGCACGATTCTACTTTCCTCTTCTCACTTCTTTCCAAATTCCATTGAATCCAATCGTAATACTTAGAGAAGAATAAGAAAAAAAGTTGGAACAATAAATTTTTATCGTTTTAGCTCTCCGCCGTCGGAGACATCTAGAACTCACTCCCAGATATGTCGTTCTAGTGTTTTATAAATCTATATTTCTGATTTAAGATTCTGTTAGAATTGGAGTTTCAATTAGATTTGGGATATTGATTTAGGGTTTTGTTGATTATTATAAATCGTAAGTTTTTTGGGTTTACTTCCATAAGAGATTGAGATACAATCTTAGGTTGTGATTTAGCTCCAAAATTGGCTTCTTTGCAACAATATAATCGACGTTTAGAGTTGATATTGACTCTTAACGTATTTTGTGTTGCGATATTTTGACAAAAAAATAACTCTGTTTTCTGTTGACCGTTCTTCAATTTGATCATAGTATTGTGATTTTAATTACTTCTACAAATTTTTTATTTGAAGGCTTATCAAAATGAACGCTTATCATACAAAGAACCGTGATTCATTCATCATTGTGAATTGAGTTTTGTTCTGTTGATTACTAACGTGTGTATAAGGAATTCTTGTATATGTAAAAACTATCACATAAGCATATATCACATAAGCATATATATATATATGTGTGCACCATGAAGTGGGGATACTATAAAAAAGAGATGTATATGTAATCATGTTTGTATGTAATGTAGGCATGTGTTGGGTCTGCCGTATTGACATGATGGATTAGTCAATTCGTTTGTGATTATTTTGTTGTTTGTTTCACTAATATGAATTTCTACTCATTTATTTGTGATTACTTTGCTGTCTGTTTTAGATGGATTCATCACATGAGAACAATCGGAGTACAAATGTAGATCATGAAGATTTCATGCCTACAAACAGTAGTGGAAGAAGAAAAGAGATAGCAGGTGGTTCTTCTTAGCCTAAAATAAAGAAATTACAGGTTTCGAGGTCAACTGTCTGGTCACATTTAACAAGAACAAATGATGATTGTAACAAATGTGTCTGTCACTATTGCAAGAAAATTCTGTCATGTTCTTCGAAGTCTGGAACTTCGAATTTTCGGGGGCACTTGGCGATTTGCCAGTCACATCAGACGTGGGTAGATGGCCAGAAACAAACAATTATAACTACTGAAGGAATGTTGAACGTTGCTAAGATATCGGAGCATACTTTCAGGGAAGCATGTAATGAGTTGATGGTCTTATGTCAATTGCCGCTTTCATTCATCGAAAGCATGGGTCTGAAGCATTTTTGTAACAAGGTTATACTCTTATACTTATTTTCATTTATATATTGTATGTTCAACCTTTAATGTTTGTCTTCATGTATGTAGATTAACTTGTATAAGCCCCATCCAAGAAGGACTGCCACGAGAGACATTGTGGAGATGTTTGTGAAAAGGAAAGAGGCATTGAAGAAGTGGATAGCAAGTACTAAACAAAGAGTGTCTTTGGACCTGACATATGGGTGGCTCAAACTACGGGTGAGTATTGAAATTGTTTAGTCTTTAATTTTCAGTTAAGGGTTAACTGATAAATGTTAACTACACTTTTGTTTTTTGTAGGTGCGAGTTATATGGTTATAACAACCCACTTTTGTCGATGCAAATTGACAGTTGAAGAAGCTCATCATCGGCTTCAAGTATGTGACCGATCACAAAGATCAGACAATCTCTAACGTTTTCATTGAATGCCTTACTGAATGGGGAATAGAGAAGGTCTTTTGTATTACAGTTGATAACGCAACTGCTAATGGGTCTGCCTTGAGAAATTTTCATAAGGAGTTTAGTGTTCTTAATACCGAGTCGCTAGTACTAGATGAGGATTATATGCATATGCGTTGTTGTGCTCATATTATCAACCTAGTTGCCAAAGAAGGTTTAATTGAATTAGGTGATAGTGTAACAGCAATACGCAATGAAATTCAATACGTAAGATCATCTACTACTAGACTTAAGTCTTTTGAACTAAGGGTTGATACAGGCAACATGACACGGGGTAGTTTTTCTATGGATGTAAAGACTAGGTGGAATTCAATTTTTCTGATGTTGTCTAGAGCAATTCAGTATAAACTAGCCTTTGAAAAGATGGAAGCAGAAGATAAGCTATAACAACTACTTTCTAGAGTTAGAAAACGGGAAAAATAAGCTTGGACCACCTAGCAATAGTGATTGGGATGCGGTTGAAAAGTTAGTTAGGTTTTTGGTCATGTTTTATAACAGTACAGTCACTGTTTCTGCATCGAGTACTGTCAATTCCTATAAGTGTTATGGTGAAATTGTGACAATTGAGACAAATTTGTACTTGATGGCTAATGGTATGGATTCGGGTTTGAGGTGTAAGGATGTTGAGATGTTGAAAAACATCTATAAGTATTGAGATGGTAACAAGAACATAAATAAGATGTTGATCGTAGCTACCGTCTTTGATCCTAGAAAGAAGATGACTTATTGTAAGTTGTGTTTTGAGAGGTTGTATGGGAAGGATAGCTTTGAGGCTAAAGAGATGTATGAGTCGGTGTTTACTCTTATTTGCTGTTTTTTCAAAGAGTACAGTACTCGGTATAGCAAAGGGCCGATTGTGCAACCAACACACTCTCAACAGACACAACATGTGAGTAGTCAAGATAGAACTCTAGAAAGAATGGAATTAGTTTTGGATGATTTTAAATATACACAAATAGATTCTATGTATAAGGAATTGGTTGATGCGATTGGAGTTGTTGATGCTAGAGATGAGTTGGAAATATACCTTAGGAACCTATTGAGAACCCTAAACTTATGGTAGGCACTGAATATAATGTACTCTCTTGGTGGAAAGTAAATGGATTCAACGGTACACTGTTTATGTTTATTTGTTTACCGTTTTTTAGGTGTTTACTTGCTTACTTTCAACATATTTTCTTACTTTTAATACTTGTTTACGAGGTAGATTGCTTAGTTTCAGCATACTTTCAATATTTGTTGTATGCATTATTGTTTACTTGATGTATTAATGATACAACATATTTTCAATTGTTCAATTGCTTACTGTTTTTTGTTTTAAGTTTCAGGTCTAGTGTTTACGGATGAACTCAGATCATCATCTGATATTCTCACACTTAGAAGACTTTTATCATATTTTTTGCACTATGAAATCATCGGACGTTACTCATGTGTGTGAAGTTCATTATTTATTATTATATCATGTTTTGGATTTAAGATTCAGTGATCACATTTTACTATTCTTTGGCAGAAACTTTTTCATATTTTGAGTTTGGGATAAATGCTATGAACTATGTATTATATTATTTTATGATCGAAAATTTTCAGGTTATTTTCAGTATCTAGTTGATTGGTTCCCAAACAACCGAAATTTTTAAAACCGAACAAAAATCCGAAAAAAATTCGGTTTCAATTTTCTTTGCTAAATCCGAACCAAAACCGAACAATACCAAACCGAAACCGAACCAAAATTTTAGAAAACCCGAATGGACTAAAAAATTAAACATCTGAAAATCTGAAAACCGAATAGAACCGAACCGAATCTGAACGGTGGACCGAACGCCCATGCCTAGGGAAAACTTTATGGAGAACCCGCTGAAAGAGCCATTAAGAAGTGCATGTTGATGTGCAAGTGGACATTCAAACTGAATAGAATGATAGGATTCTCACTTTTGGAGTTAAACAAGGATCTTGGCCACGAGACTGTAAGTTTACATATATTTTTTTTAGGTTGAACTCTTGTAGAACGAAGGTAGAACTAAGGTAAAATTATACTTAGTTGGAACAATTGTTTTGGTTTTTACAGGAAATTCACACCCTCATCCCTGCCAAAACTGCAGAAGAAGAATTTATGTTGGATGGGCTGCTGGAATTTAATGATGATGTTGATAAGCATCACCTATCAGTCGATAGTTAGGACAAGCGGGTGTATAACGATTTACCAATCTTTTTCAAAGACATGTATGACGATGATGTCGTCGCGAGAGAAAAAGACGATGACGAGAAAGAAGATAGGTCTGTCAAAGATGTAGTTAAGGGAGCTAAGCAAATTGGAGATGTAATGAAGACCCCAAAGTCGATGGTGAAACTGATCAAGTGAGTTGATAAGAAGGTTGATGACTTGGCTAGGAGATTGGACCTGATAGAGGGGTTTTTCAAAGATGCAAGAAAGAAGTGATGAACTTGTTTTTAGGATGAATTAAGTTTAAGTATTAACTTATTTTGAGTTTGAACATATTATTTGTTTTAACTTGTAGTAAAGTTGTGATGAACTTGTTTTAACTTATTTTGTGTTTTAATTATGTGACAAAGATAAGATCCATAGATAATGTTTGACAACCATAAAATAACATAAGTTTGAAAACGAAAGATCACAACCAAAGATAACAACCAAAGATAGTTATATTCGTTAGAACTGAGAAGTGATAATGAAGAATCACATAGACGATGGGGTCCAGTAATAAGCACCTTGAGCCTTTCAATCTCTTCACCCATTTTATCTATCTTCTTCCTTAAACTTAAAACTTTATCTTTAATACTGAATACTCATGGCTGACGAAAGTGCAGCTCATCGTCCTGAAAATTTTTACGCAGTTTCAAATGTTTAGTTTCAGACAGTTTTACGCAGTTTCACACAGTTTTACACAGACGTTTAAGAAAAACAACAATTACCTTGTAAGTCTTGCAGGTGAAATAATTGCTCCCAGGTAAGGTATCAAAGTCATTTTGATAGTTTGGAATTGGAGAGATTTCCTGAGTCATTTGTCCCCCACATGGACATTTTACAGGAATCTCACTATGTGCATCGGAGATGTACTAACAGCTATCGTAGTATGCCTTTGTGTTCTTCATTTCCCACCTGTCATGTTTCTCCACCCACGAATCCATGAAGAAATCGAGAAAATTATATATTTTAGAGAGTGAAAGAGCTGGAGAGGAACTCGATGGAGAGAGAGAGCGAGCGTTGAAAGACACAGGAGAATAAGAAGAATATATGTAATATAATATAGAGGAGTAGATGTCTCATTTTCAGAGTTTACAGAAATAGTTTTTTGACCAAGTTCTTTTGATTTGGGCGTAACAAATATTTTTAAAAATTTCAATTTTCCCTTAAAAAATTACATGTAGTTTTACGAAAGATAATAGTTTTACCAATGTTCTTCATAGTTCTACTTTTCGTGATTTCACTTTTTTTAGTAATACCTATATTATTAATTTCTGTATGTAGTTTTACTTATGTTTTATCCGCATTAAAATGTCAGCATTACGTGATTACTGCAAAAATACGTTTGAAATCATCATTTCCTATAATAGTCATTTATAACTTGTTCTTACTAAAGAAGTGTTCTTGGAAAGACATTGAAATGTATAAAACAAATTCTGAAAGTAAGAGTTTTGTTGTATACAAATTTACTAAATTATTGATGTAATTTAATGGTTTAAAGATTGTTGATTTACTGTCATTTATGTTATTTCACGGTTAAATACTAATTTACTTCCAAAACTTTAATAAAATCAAATTATAATAATAAGCCATAATAAACCATAGTATTACAGAATCTGAAACCGAAATCTTACAGTAAATAATTGAACAATACAATCAAAGTTTCATTACTCAGGATAACGATGAGTTCCAAACAACAGCCATTTGAAACCAAAATTTTGCCTCGCTCGCCTTTTATTTTGTGTCCTTTTATGACGTTCTCCGACATATGGCTTCCTCTTTTCCGCTTTCCTCCTCATCCTGTTTATACGTTCCGGAAGTATGATTTGAATCTCTTTGATGTAATCTGGTATATTCCATTCAGACTTGTCCGGCAAAGAGTAAATAATCTTCTCATAAGCTTTTGCCCAAAGTTCAGACCAGTAATAATGTGAGCACAACTCATGATACTTTATTTCGTCTTCAAGTCGATGATTGGGATGAGCAGAACGATAATATAAATACGCTGCAAGTCTGTAGACACAAGGATACTTCTCATAATCATAAACCTTGCACGTACAGATCTTCGATGTCAAATTCACCAAATGAGTTTTCCCATCATCAAGGTTGTTATCTCGAACTCAAGTTCATAACTATTTAGCTCACGCAATGGTGTTTTTCAGCTTTGGCTCATATGTTGTGCAGGTGGTTCTCGAGAAGAGGAACCAATTTCGCATCAATCGATCCACTCACAGCATCCTTCCAATGTTTGTTGAACCACTCAGAGAATTTTTTGATGATTGTATCCAACATTGGTATTAAGGCATACCTCCTAGCATCCTTAAACACGTTGTTCATTGACTCCACATTGTTGATAGTGTCCAAGTTATACATGTCCCGTGGGAAAAAAAAACCCTTGCCCAAGTATCTTTCACATTATGTTCCTCCACATACTTGTAGGCAGAAGGATATCTAACTTTGAAAGATGCGTAAGCAGACTCGAACTTAGTCATTGTATAACACCTAACTAACTCCATAAATCTCCATCGACTACGGCTTTGTTGGTGTTACAAGCATGCCCTCGTACGTTTTGGGACAAATGCCATATACAATGTCCACGATGAGATTGTGGAAACACAGTAGCTACAACCGTGATGAGGCTCTGGTTTCTATCGCTCATAAAAACTAATTCACAAGAGTTAGATATAACAGTTTTGAGCATCTGAAAAAACCATGTCCAACTAGCTTTATTCTCCCCATCTAGTATTCTAATAACAAGGCGGTAATGGTGACGATTAGGATCTTGAGCTTTAGCAAATACTAGTACACCACCATACCCATTCTTAAAAAATGTGGCATCCACAACTATCACTTTTCTCATGACCGCAAACCCTTCAATACAAGCTCATAAAGCTATAAAGACGTACTTCAACCTACTTGCCTCATCCAACTTCAATTCTGTATTTGTTTCTGGATTCACCTGCTCTAACATGTACAAGTAGCTATGAAGCATCTTGTAGTTGTCTTCTAAACTACCACGCAATTGACTAATCTCTTGATTTTTCCCTCTCAATGTCGTTGTGTAGGATATTTTTACCCCAAGTTTTCTATGTAGGAGACTCATGATATCTCTCGAAACAGGAGTTCTAACTTTTCCATGCCATTCCTCATTAAAAAACAGATTTAACTAATTGTGTCGAGCCTTTCCTCTTACTCTTGGAGATTTGGCTTTAACTTGTCCGAGAACATGTATGCATCCCAATGTAGCTCCTAATACAAAATAGGTATTTTGAATCCTCCCAGCTCGCAAACCCCATTTACAGCTTGCTACACAACATTTTACCACTAATCGTTTGCGATCCGACTTTTTCGTTACATAACGAAAACATTTATCAAATGCAACTCTATCAACCACCTCTTGAATTGCTTTCTTGCTTGGATATTCTTGAAGCTTAGTCAAACCCAATCCATCTTCCCATTCTTCTATAACTTAACTATATTTTTGTAATTTTGGTTACTCAACATGCGTCTCAGCTGTAATCAACACCATATCCATACAACCATTGTTTGTATCCATAAAATCATTTCTTGTTGTATCTTTTTCATTTTCTACACTTCCTTGCCCATCTTCTACGTACAGAGGTATGGGATCACGCTCAATTTCATCATTACTCCCCTCCAACACTTCGAAGTTCATACCAATAGAACTTACCCCCACTCTTGACAACTTCTCTAACTCATTTGGTCTACTCGTCTCCTCCACTAACAAAAGAGATCTACGGTTGTCTCTATCAATGAAGATTAGATAAGAAAACAAATCCTCATCATCACAAATAGTTATCTCTTCCTCACATCCAAGCACCACATGTATCTCATAGACAGATTTACTTTGCTTTCGTCCAACGGAAGTTTTTTATACAACCTTTCTTCCATAAGTCCCAAACTTATATCCTCCACTGTTGTCTTAAATGTTACACTATACATGGAACTTTTGAATTTGAAATATACGCTCACGTGTTTAGCCATTGGATCCTGTAAAAACAACAATATCAAGTTCTGGTTATATCACTTATTCTCAGTTCTACCGAGTAATCTACAATTCTACCAACTATAACACAACTATCAGTTATACTAGTTATACTCAGTTTTACATATACAATTGAAGTTTTATGGGTTTCGTGTACGATTCAGATAGATATCGAGCATCATCAGAACCATTTCAATCACAATCCTATCTTATTCAACCACATTCTCGTATTGTATAGCAAGCATCAATGTGCACCAAATAAATTGAGACAATTTTATCAAATCAAATTATAATCCTTAAATCCGTAGATACGAATGAACCTACATTCCGACCTACCACGCAAGAATGCTCGTCGGTAGAAACGTGGAGGTCCGATGGCGTCGCCGGAGAAGATGAGTTGGGAGGGAGAGGAGACGGAGGAGAGGCTGACGGTTCGACGAGAGAGCTTGCTTTCGCTCGAGCTTTTATTATTTTCGTATTTGAAATTATTATTTTTTGTAATTCAATCCAATCCAAGCTCTCCACAAACCAAACCAAACCAATCGATCTTCAATCAGAACCGAAACACACAAAAAACCAAGCTAATTTCCAATTTTAAATTAACAAAATCAGAAATATTTTTGGCAGCTCAACTTTTAGTAATATTTATAGGCATAAGAGATTTTTATTGCCCATCAAAAAATTTTCGTCCCTCAAATGAGGAGAAAATAGAAGATGACTCGCCCAATTGTACATATAAGAAAAAATGAAAAAGTTGTAGTACTTTTTAACATGCATATATTGAAGTATTAAATGAGTCGTTTTAATGCAATAAATAAATAGCCATGAATTTATTTACTATGTTAATAAGATTTGTCTAAATGTAGCTCTTACAAAAAAAGAGTATTTGTTACATAAGATTGAGTGCGCGATCATATTCTCCAAAACCCGGTTGTCATGAGAAACACTTTACCTCGAGCATGGCACTGTGGAGGGTCAGACGAATAAAGACGGAACAATCAACTTTTATTTTCAAAATGAACATCAGATGCTGGCGGTTCTAGACAATCAACCATATAACTTCAAGGGTTTGATGTTGACAATGGATAGATGGAATCGTAGGGGTTCTCCAACTTTTCTATGTTATCTGCCTTTCTGGATTCTAATAGAGAATTTACCAGGTATTTTCCGAAGGCACCGAATTGTGGAAAGTATTGGTTCCTTCTTTGGTAGGGTGGAAGATGTGAACATTGTTCAGCCTTCTCAGTATCGACGAGCTGAGGTTTGGGTTAAGGTTTGGTTTGATGTTGATCAGAACTTGCAGTTTAAGCGCCACATGCGTCTCCTTCCTATTGATGAACCAGTGTAGTTATCATTCAAATATGATAATCTCCGGAAGTTATGTACTGTTTGTGGAAGCCTTAAACATGGCCAAGAAGTCTGCCCTCTGGCTCCTCCGCCGGTAGTTGCAGAAGACCCTCCAGAGGATGTACACACTCCTCCTCTTTCCCTTGTGGGATCTCTGGAGTCTATTGCCCGGACACCTGATCAGACTTCAGACCTTCCTCTCTTTTCTGATACTGATCAGTTTTTAGAGGACCCATTGTCGCAGTTTTTTGCTGGGGATCGCGGTCAGAAGCGGAAGCTGGATGATAGAGATGAA
>OVAO01004014.1:0-10624 GCA_900406285.1 Biscutella auriculata
GTCATACCACCGGTGTGGGTCACCGAAACTCACATGTTGGCCTTAATCGTTCCATTTTTGCCACAGCTCGATCTTCGCTTCACACCGGCTTCATTATCGGTGGTTTCAGTCAAGTTTTGACCTGAATACCTTATTAAACACCACGAAGATCGTCAAATACGGAAAATGAGGTCGAATATCATATAATCGACATTATTAAAACAAAACGAAGAAGAAATCAAAATAAAAAGTATATGTATAAGGATAGGTTTGGAACTTCCTCCCAAGTGAGCTTGTTTAAAGTCACTTAGCTTGACTTATGACTGATTATCAGAATTGCTTGGAGTTAAACTCTAACTTGCAAAGACGCTCCTCGAGTCTCTTGATCTCAGCTCTATGCTCCTTCCTCTCCTTGTTCATTTAGTACTCCAAGTTCCAATTCAGGTTGAGCATGTTCTCATAGCGGCTGTTACCAACCTCAATCTGATGTTCCAACACTCTCATGTCTTCTCGAACTATGTATTCCAAGTGTTGGAGTTGATTCTGATCCGTTGAGCGTTCCTAATAGCATCCTCTACCATAGGTATCTCTCTCTAGGCATGAAGGGTTGTTCAAGTCGCTGTCTTTGATTATCCTCAGGCTTTGCAAACTTGACCACTTTCTGAAGTGTCATGAGACATGTTGTAAAGTCTATGATCGCTCCAACATCTTTCAGAAAGGGTCTTCCCAAAACGATCCACCCATAGTCACCAACAGGTGAAGGGAATATGTAGAACTCCGTGTAGACAAACCCATCGTTGATTCTAATAGCAACATCTTTGATCATCCCAATTGCTCTTGCTTCAGGACTCACCAAGTTTCCCAAATACCATCTTGGAGGGTCTACAATTCTTAGTCCTATCCAGTCTGCATAGTCTTTTGTCATGCCATTGAAGATTGACCGAGTGTCACACACAACTACTTCTATATTGTGTCCATAGATGCTTCCAGGAACCTTGTATAATCCGAAATCGGGTTGTGCTTCTTCCATCACTCCATATGGGGGGTTAAAATCTTCGATTATCTCACCTTTTTCTTCAAACATTACTTCATCTACCTCACCTCCTTCATTACCGAGTTCCCAAGCAGGATCCTCTTCAGGATCTTCTTCAATCTCTTCATCATTGTCATCATCATCAACCTGACCAATTAGTTCGTCAAGTACATCTCCATCATTTTCTTCCTCATCTTCACCATTGTCTTCTTCATCTGTGAGAACAAAGACCTTCACTCTCCCTTTGTCTTCTTTAGTCAGAGGTCTTGGATCATATTGTTGGATGCCAAAAGCTCCCAAATCCAATGTGACCTTAGCCTTTTTCAGACTGATCTCAGCTTGGGTAGATGCCATGAAATGGCCTACCAAATATCAGTTGTCCATCCTTATCTCTCTCCATCTTCAGCACGATGAAGTTTGTTGGTACTTCCACTCCTCTGAGAATAATTGGGAGATCCATGAGCATCCCAATAGGTTTCCATCACGAGTTGTCTGCTAGTAAGACGGACATCTTGCAAGGTTCAAAAGAAGATAAACCAAGTCTTTCAGCAACAGACAATGGCATTACATTTACACTAGCTCCTAAATCCAGCAAGCATGCATCAAATTTCTAAGAATATAATGAGCAAGGGAGTAAGAAACTCTCTGGATCTGCTAGTTTAGCTAGATCTGCTTTAGGCATGATTGGAGTTGTGTCTTCAGGAAAGAACTCCTTCTTCATTTGTTCGAGAATCTCAATCTTTTTCAAAACAGCATCCTTAGTCAGTTGACTAACCCTTGGATCTACTAGTGAGGCTCGTTTCTGAGGCACATGGTTCTGAAACTCATCCAGGTCTTTTCTGAACTTCTTTTTCTTAGCTTCCAAGAACTTCCCAGGGAATGGGAGTCTAGGAACATAGGTCACAACAGGTTTGCATACCTTAGTTGTTTCTTCAGAAAATTCAGAAACTAGCACACCCTCACTCAGATTCTCATTGTCCTCTATGAGAACTTGAGTAGATATTGAATCCAAAAACTCCTGAGATTGCGTCTGACCCTTTCCTGGTAAGGTACCAGGCTGTCTCTTTGTTGATGATGCAACTTGAGCTACTTGATTGTCTAATGTCTTCAAGTGAGTAGACATGCATTCCATTATGATGTTGATAACAATGTACATGTTGTCAACCTTGGCATGGATCTCTCTTTTGTAGTTCAAGAAGTCATTTGCAGATATCGTTTGACCCTCCAGCAGTTGCTTAAGCATCGGAACGGTTTGGTCTTCCACAGAGGAAGCGACATTCGATGGTTGAAAACCAGGTGGGCGTGTAGCGTATTGTTATTTTTGACCTGTCTAGTTCTGAAAGTTTTCTCTATTTTGGTAGATTTGCTGAGCTTGATATTTCCTTTGAGCTGGGTAGATCTGATCATGTGGGTTTGCCACATTTGTGCTCCTATAAGACAGGTTCGGGTTGGGGTTGAAGTTAGTGTAATTTTTCTGGTATTGGTTGACAAAACTAACTCCTTATGTTTGATAGTCATCACTCTGAACCTCATCAACCTGACCAACCAAATTCACCTCTCTTTTTAGTTGAGCATCATTCTGTCAATCTTCTCATTCAAAGTCTTCAACTCAGACCTTAGACTGTTGTCTTCAGAGACATCGGCCTTGTATACACTTCTATCAAATTCACCTCCACATGTCATATCATTCAAGGCCATTTTTTCAATGAGTTGGGAACATTATTCATAAGAGTTTGTGAAGATAATGCCCCCGCTTGCTATGTGTAGCATCATCTTACCCTTTGGTTTGAGACCTCTGTGGAAAGTACACATTAGATCAGCAGGCTTGAAACCATGATGTGGGCAGCTCAGTAAGTACTTCTTGAAACGATCCCAGACTTCACCAAATGACTCATTAGCCTTTTGCTTGAATGTTGCAATATCAGCCCGAATCTGAGTAGTCCTTGATGCAGAAAATAAGTTTTGCAAGAAAGCCTTCTTGCATTCATCCCATGTTTTGATCGAATCAGTTGGCAAGCTCTACTCCCAAAGAAAGGGAACAAACGCAGCTTGAAAGAATCCTCAGAAACTCCATTGATCTTAACTGTTTCACAGATCCTGTCAAAGTAGTTTAGATGTCGAATAGGGTCTTCCTTTGAAAGTCCAAGGAACTGATTTCCCATGATCAATCCCATGATGTCACTCTTGATCACGAAGTTGTTGGCAGCCACAGGTTGTGGGCGAATTCCACTCATTCGAACATGTATACTCGGTTCAAAGGTCTCCCTGATAGTCCTAGTAGCAGGCGCAAGCCTCTGTTGGACAGGTGCATGTGGTGGGGCTTCGAACTCCGGCCTCCTATTCGCATTTTCGTTGTTGTCTTCTGATTGTTAGCCATATCTTCTTGAAGTCGGTTCTCTCTGTTCAGTCTCTCTGTTCAGTCTCTCTGTTTCTCTTTGAAATCTTTTGTTTGTGCGTTCCAAAGCAGTTATATCTTCTTGTATTGGTTGAAGAGTATAGTTGCGTTTTGATCTTGTGGTCATATACCTATGAAAGAGAAAAAAGGTCAAAATGTCATTAAACTGAAATGTAAAATGCACTTAATCCCTAACAAACACAAAGAACTAATGGCTAATTTTTTTTTATTGAAATGGAAACGTCGCCTATTGATAAACAAGATTTTCTCTTTTTTTTTACCGGTTTAATCAATGTAGTACAGTGATGGACTGGTTGTCGAACCAACTCAGGAGGAATTAACGCACTAGGTCTATAAAGTATTTTATTAGGGTTAAGTAAATTCAAGGAAATGTTTTGTCACTAAACAGTCCTAGCAACCCCTAACTGTTTAAAGAATTAAATAATAAAGATAACTCATGGATTAAGGAATTCAGAACATGCAATCGACTTCATGTTAAACGGTTTAATTCACTCAATGTGTATTCTATATCTAAGGATTTCAATTTCAGATCAGTTCCTCTCGTGATAAAGATCCTTTTCCTAAGCATGCTACTACACAATCTATTGGAAAGCAACATTTTTAGAAAGCATTAAACTCAATCCTATTCAACAATCAATCAATAACTTAGACAATCTCTTGGAAAGAATCGATTAACAATCTATTCAATTGTTCAGACACCTTATCAAACACCTCTCGAGTGATAATTACCTAAGATCTATATCAGGTTAGCTAATCCTATTATAGCATTAAGAACATGATTAGATTGATAATAATTGAACTAGTAAACCCTCAACCATTTTAGCAGTACATTTAGCCTATTCCTAACCATAATCCTAAGTTAAGAGGGATTACTCACAACACATGTTTAGAACACTTAAGGAGTTTCTAAACGTGATTGAGAGTATTGATTTAGAAAAAAGTGAAGGAAGACAACAAGCAATCAACAAGGACACCAATAATAAGAAGAAAAAAGAATTGCAATAGAAAATCACCAAGTGTTTTTCACAAAGATTTGTGGAGAAAATCTAGATCTAAAACTCAAAATCAGCAAAAACTAATGCTAAAAATGTGTCTAGGGTTTTAGTTATTGGCTCCCTTATATAGTTAGTCAATTTACATCTCAAAAAAGGAAATTATACTAGAGAATATTCTATTCCGGATTAAGTGCATTGGTCAGGACATTGACATGCCCTGCCGGTGTGAGTCTCCACCGGTCTCTCCCTCTTCTTCCCTCACGGTCAGTGCTCTTTCGCTGGTACGCACACGCGTCGGCTCCACCGGTGGTACCGCCGGTGTGGGTGCACTAGTGGTACCGCCAGTGTGGGTTGACATGTGGCCCTTGCTTGGCTACTTTTTGGCTCCTTTGCTCCTCTTTTGCTTAGTCACTGCTCGGTTCCTCGCCTTTGTGTCCTCCTCACCTGAAATAGGAAATTATGCACAATATGCAACCTAAGACTCTATAATGCAACCTATTCTAATGCAAAACGAATGAAAACCGATTAACAAAACCATCAAAATATGCACATATCACTGATCGAAGATTCTACAAAGACACAAATGCCAAAGCTCCATCGACCAATCAAATCCAGTTCTGTCCAAAAAAATTATATTGTTGGACTTGATGATTCCATTATTTTACGGGAATATAATTTTGGTGGACAGAACTGTATCCAAGTCATCGATGGAACTTTATCGTTTGTGCCTTCTGTAGATCGTTCGATTGGCCGTCGATCCTTTGTAACCTTTCGAGTTGTATTAATGAAATATCATTGTCTATCTCTTTGCTTCAATACACAACAACTCAACCATTATTAAAAAACCCAGCCGTAAATAAACAACAACTCAGCAAATTTATAAAGTAAATCACGACTAGAACTAGAAATTTATCGTGTAAGACAAAATTCATATCCGTTTATCGGTCGTCCAGATTAATTTAGCCATAGTTAAACCATAAGTGAGCCCTTCAAGAAATAATTATACACTGTAAATCAGCCATGAATAACATCTTTAATTTCTTTTTTCTCACTCGTCGTTGATCGTATCAATCCAACGGATAATGTAATTCCATTTTTAATCTCTTTTTTCTATATTCCTCTTTGTATTCTCCTTCTTCCTCTTCGTTATTACTATTCAAAACCCACGCAAAATTGTTTTCTCCTAAAACATTATCGTTTAACCGTTTATACTTGACGGCTGAGTTCTGGGGCAAATTTGACTCAGTCGTAACAGCTCTAATAACTCAGTTTTATAACGTAAGAAGTTAGCCCTGATAACATTAAATTAGTTTCCATAAATCATCCATCAAAAGTTTATTGTCGTAATATTATGATTGGAATAAACTATTAGAACTTAGCCGTAACAACTACAATAATTGAGCTATATTATTTAAATATAACTCAACTTTTAAAAGAGTATGTCTGATTATTAATTAATATCGATAAAACATGAAACTAGTTTAAATAACCTAAATAATAAAGATAAAATACATTGTTGAGATGTCGTATTACGAAGCTATGATGACTTTACCTTACAGAGGTAGAGTACGCTTGAGCATTAATAACTCATTAAATGACAACTATTAATATTAATTAAAATGTTATTAGTAAATCACTCTGATGAATACATAATGTCCTATTACGTGGGTATGATGTCATATCACACAACTATTATGTCGTATCACGAAACAAATGATGTCTTATTAATTACAGAGGTAAGTAATTCAAACAATGTCGTTTAGCCATTTATACTCTACGGCTGAGATTTGAGACAAAGTTGACTCAATCGTAACAACTCTGATAACTTAGCTGTTATAACATGAAACACATTTAAATAACCTAAATAATAACTCATTAAATGACAACTATTAAAGACATAGTTATAGCGACCTTTCGTGTTTAAGAAAGGTGTATAAAAAGGGTATTATCAAGGGTTCACATCTCTCCATCAGTTAATAAGAAAAATGGTGAAACGTATTGTCGATGACAACGTCGACCCATGTTATTGCAGATACCTACGACAAATGATAGAAAAGTAGGATTCATCAACGGATTCATTAACGGCTTCATCAACGGAGGTGGAGTTCGAGAGTGAAGGGAGTGGTGAAGGAAAAGGGGTGGGGGAGAAATCGGTTCGAGTAGTTAAATCGTATGAAGTATCAGTTTTGGGGGAAGGAGCACTCCGGCTGATGGCATGCCGCGGCACTCTGATCCCGCCGGTCGTGGGATCGTCGTTTCTAAAAATGCTCAATTTCCCTTAACCGCCACATAATGATGGATCTAGCTGTATCACAATGTTGTTTGCAACTAGACAGACCTCCAAACCGGATGACCGTAAGAGAATCGATGATACAATCAAAATGCTTCAGAACATTCCCAAGCAGATTGAAGACTGAAGAATAATTAGATTAAGCTTTTTATTATGTATTGTTTGTTTCGAAGTGCATTTTTCACATCGTTCGATCGGCCTCAAGCCTTTGTTAATTTGCTGACATATCTTAATGAAATATCATTTTGAGCATGTATTTGTTTCAAACACACAAGAAACCTTATAAGCAATGATTAAACTAAGTCGTAACGAAAACACAATTCAGCCGTGTATGAAAAAAATCAAACATAACTCAGCCAAAAACAAAAAATAGCTAGCCATCTCAACTATAATAACAGTCGTAAGGCAATATTATAATCCCAATTCAGCCGCTTACGAGTAACTCAACCATCTCAACTATAATTACAACTGTAAGACAATATTATAATCCGAACTCAGCAGCTTATGTAAACACAAGTCAACCGAGTAAGAAATATTTTTGTTGGTTCCGTGAATTTTATGTAAGTTTTTCAAGTTGACGGTTCCGTAAATTATATGTGCATGTTTAAAAAGTATTTCTGTTGTTTCAAGAAATATCTAGGTTTTTATTTACATCGTGGCTAAGGTATGAGACAAGGTTATTCCACAAGGTTATAAATCAGCTGATTCTTTAGACGACAAGCATTTTGTAAAATATAAATCACAAACTCTCTCTCTTCCTTACTTCCTTGGTATCCCGACCACTTGGACGTTTCTAGACTCGATAATATACATTTAGGAACAATACTTGGTTGATTCCAGTAAGGCTGATAAGTCCTTCGATGGCCTTGAGTTTATAGAAGAATTAATGTCTTAAATTATAAAAGCTTTAGTAGGTTATCAAAGAATCTTACATCTATTGTGAAGAGCTCTAGTTCTCGTAAGTTAGGAGAAACTTTGAGAAATTGGACAAGAACATTCTTGTATGTACAAAGCTTCATATGTTTAAGATTGTTGAAGACAAAACCAACATCAAACACAACCTGCACAGTGAGTATTAGATTCATTTACAGAAGATTCTATAAATGTTATATAAGATTTACAATTGGTAAAGAAGAAGTTGATTACCTCTGAGATATTGTGGAATGATAGGAATAATGTCAAGCGTTTGATTGATTGAATCGAACCAATAACTTTAACAAACAAGCTAAATGATACTTTGAGAAATGCCTCCTTCAACTTAGGCATATTCGTCAAAGTGTACATATGCTCAAAAGAAAATTCAAGTTTCATATAGTTCAAAGAAGGGGTATCTATCACAAACTCATCCAAGTCGTAAGTTATACGAAGTGTTAAACGTTGTAAAGATGGGACTCTAACTATCATCTTTCCCCCATCGGCAAGTTCATACACTAATAGATCTTCAAGAAGAGGACAGTTAGATAAAAGTCATGGAAGAGAATTATTATTGTCATAACTCACATCCTTAAGTTGCAAAGTTTTAAGAGAAGGAAGACAACACATATGAGGAACATCCATATAAATGATTCCATTGAGTTTCAAGGTCACGAGAGATTTGCAGGTATGTAAGCTACTCGGCAATATATCACCCCCATTATTAGGATATTGAAAAATATCCAGCTCACATACATTACGAGAAACTAGAAATTAAACCCACGTTTTGACATCTTCAGGCTCCATATCTAAGCAAAACATGTGGAGATTGAATCTTTTATAACATGAGCTCTATATAATGGCAATTTTTTCATAAGAAAACAATGTAAGCTTTCAGACTCATATTCATGTGTATTACTAAACTCTAGGTTAGACAACCACATCCAAAGAAACTATAATTGTTCAGACAACTCATTGATTTTCCCCATCCCTTATATTATACTAGTATTGTCTAAAGAAATTTTAGATAGCAACAAAACGAAAACCCTTATAAGAACAAAAAACCTAAGAGAGAATTTTAAACCGTAGTAGAAGAAGAAGAACTAGAATAGCAGAAGAGGTGCGAGTGACGTTTTTTAACTGAGAGAGATGATAAAAATGAGGATTTAGCCTTTTTTAGATCGTTCGATCGGCCTTCGAGCCTTTGTAATCTGTCGAACTGTCTTAATGAAATATTATTTATATATCTTTGTTTCAATACACAACAACTCATCCATAATCAAAATAAAACTCAGTCGTATTAGACAAATGATATTCAATAACTCAGACAAATATTAAATGTAAATCAGCTGGATTGTAACACAAATCAGCAATGATGTCCTATTACGTAGCTATATATGTCTTATCACAAGTTCTCCTTTCCAAGTTAACAACATACAAAGACTCCCCCGTATGTAACTTGAATGTGATGAACATCGAGAATTAAATCACAACTCAGTGGTATCAGACAGCAAGTAGGATCAAATTGATAAATAATCCAACGTTTGAGATTAAACCAGAATTAATATATAAATTATAATGTCTGTCATAAATTGTAACTCAAACCGAATTTTAAATAATAAGTCTATGTCAGGCGCGTCTAGCTGGGTTGGTGATAACCCATGCCTTCGTCATACACCCTCGAGAGTTCAACTCTTAGTCTCAGTGGAGACTCTTGTAATAGCTAGTGGTGTAGGCTTGTTACCCACGTGACAAAAAAAAGTCTATAAACAAAAATCAGTCGTTGAAGAAAATATTATTAGCCAAAACTCGTAAATATTAGAGAATTAGCCATAATTCGTAATTACGATGCTATGGTGGCTTATTACGTCACTGAGGTAGGGTACGTCTAGCATTAATAACTCATTTAATGAAAGCTATTAATAATAATTAAAATGCGGCTACGAAATTATTAGGTAGCCATTATGTCTTATCACGTAGCCATTATGTCTTATTACGTCAGGTAGATGCCCTATTACGTGGCTATGATGTCTTAACACACAGCTATTATGTAAATATTACAACGCAAATGATATCTTGTTACGTTAGAGCATCTCCAATGGTCCTCTATTTTACTCTCTAAAAAAGTAAAAGTATCTCCAATGGTCCTCTATTTTACCATCTAAAAATATAGAAGTGAACCGTAGTTCTCTATATTTGGAGAACTCTTGTTCACTTCTCTATTTATAGAGGGTAACTTTTTTATTTATAACGTAGTCCCTTAATTTTAATATGTAATTATTTTAAACCTTAAACAAAATATATATTATGATGTGGTTGAGTTAGTTTGTATAGCGGCTCAGTTATATATTATGATGTGGTTGAGTTAGTTTCTATAGCGGCTCAGTTATATATTACGAAATGACTCAGTTAGTTTCTATAGTGGATGAGGTATATATTATGATGTGGCTCAGTTAGTTTCTATAGTGGTTGAGTTACAAATTTATGATGTGGCTAAGATAGTTTCTATAAGCTGAATTATATATTATGATATGACTGGACTAATTTCTATAGGCTGAATTATATATTATGACTAGAATCGTGACCCACGCCATGCGTTGGATGATAATATATTTAAAATTTTAATAAATACTAAATAAAAAAATCATGATTTTGATTTTTATAAATATTTAATATTTATTCATTTACTCATTTGTTTTACTTATCAAATGAAATAAACAAAACAATAATTATGTAACTCGGATGTCGATTAAATCAAACTTTCGACTTAGAGTTCCATATTCTGAGCATGTGAACTTATTTATAGAATTACATCATATTCTCTTATTACTTTCTTAGTCGATGTGAGACTTATATCCATTTTGAAAAATCCGAATCACCCAAAACTCAAAAGATCTTAAATTTTTATCATATGAATTATATATTAATTTAATTATATATATTTATATATATAATATCAAATATATATAAGAAGGACAATATAATAATAAAAATTATTA
>OVAO01004015.1:0-10624 GCA_900406285.1 Biscutella auriculata
TAAATGTTAACTACAAAATAAAAATAAACACGCGCACAGCGCGGGTACAACTCTAGTTTATTTTTAAAATATGGTTAGATTGGTGAAATTTATATGCAATAAATCATAAATTTTTAAGTATTTTTTTGTCAACTTTTGTAGGCCACAAGGGCTGACCCACTAACTCAAACTCTCATAAATGAGAGGAGCAAATGCTCTCACGGGAACTCGAAGCTTCGACCTGGTAACTAGTGATGTCGAATGTTTTACCACTATACTAACGTCACTTGTTAAATATTATTTTATTTAGTATAGATTAATTCAATTTATCATTCAAATCGTTAACAAATAATTTATGTTTTAAAATTCAATGATTTTAAATATTATTCGAACTATGTGATTTATATTTTTTTGAAAAAAATATCCACAAAATAATAAATAATAAAATTAATTAAATATTTTTAATATATTAGATTAATGAAAAGATGACCAAAAAGGATATTCTTTTAGGACATTATTAGTTTTTAATTATTAAATTGTTAAATATTTTTAAAAGTTATTGATATCAAATATTTTTAAAGAAAATATTTATATTTTTTAAATTATTTAGAATATTTACTGGTGAATAAATATAAACTAATACTCAAAAGTTGAATATAAAGAATATTTTTTTATGATATTAACTGATTTTTAACTAATAAATATTTTTTTTTTTAAATGTTGAATATATCTAGGTGTATTATAACAAAATTATTATTAGGTATTAAATTATTATAATGAAATATATGTCTAATGATTAAATAAAATGGTTTAATATGAATTTTTAAATAGATAAATTATATTTTAATAGAATATATTATTTTGTTGGTAAATAGATTCTGCATTTAACTATGTATGAAACTTGACTAACTACTAATATTGCAATCAATTAAATATCGAAAAAGATTACACTATAATAATATAGATATAGAAAAATTACAGCCAATTATGCTTTTGTATCCAATCTCTAAGTATTATCTAAAATACTTAAAAAAAAATTATTCCTATTCTGGAAAAAGAATTTGCAATAAAAAAAATCAGTTTCAGATGGAGAGATAAACAGAGTCCATCGCTATAGAGTCCTTGTGCCGGCGAGGCCACGATGCAAGATATTATGAGATATTTGATCTCTCGTTTTAATCGCAGTCGTCGGAGATTGGAGACTGTTCTCCGGAACCGTCACATCGTCGAATACCTCGAAATTCAGCTCCGGCGCCATCTCTTCTTTCCTCATTTCACATATGTTGTGCAGCACACAGCAAGCGCCGAGAACATACGGCAGATCCTGGAGTTTAACCTCCGTACGCTTCTGTAGACAAGCCCATCGTCCCTTAAGCCGTTCGAACGCCGTCGTCGCGATCTTCTGGATCCCACCGATGCTCTCGTTAAACGCGTGTTGCGTCCACGTCTGATTCTGCCTCGCGTACGGCACGAGCAGCCAATCGGTCAAAGGGAATCCCGAATTTCCGACGATCCAGCTGTCACGTAGCATCCCACGCGCCGCTCGTTGTCTATAGAGCGCTGATCTCTCGAGGATCTGCTCGTCGGAGAGAGATCCGGGGTTTCCAATGTACACGTCGGTGAATATCCCGTCGGCGTTGACGACTCCCTGGACGGTGATCGAATACGACGTCTTCTGGTTCCTCTCGGTATGCCTCTTGTTGAAATACGCCGCCACTTGGACTTTAGGAGCGATGATCGGGATGTGAGTAGTGTAGATCGATCCGACGACGTTTGGAATTTTGTGAATCGATTCGAATTTCTCTTTAGTCGATTGGATCTCTGAATCCGATGGCCACCGGAGATACTTAGGCATCAGAACGTCGTAGATAGCACGGCAGACTTCGATAACTAGCTTGTGACAGGTGGAGATCCCAAGTCCGAAACGCTCAGACACGTGGCGAAGTGGAGCTCCTGTAGCTAAACGCCAAACGCAAACGCCAACGCGTTTAGGAGCTGGAATCGCGTCGCGAAGCATCGTGTTTTTCTTCGTCACCGTCGCGTCTAGCTCCTCGCATATAAGATTAAAAGTCGATTTGCTCATCCGAAACTCCCGACGGAATTCCTCCTCCGGGAAATCTGGTCGACTCACTCTGTCCCACCAATCCGTCGTCCGTTCTTTCACCCACAACCTCCTATGACCCGGTCCGGACCCAGAACCACTTGGGATATCCGCCGCCGGAGTCGGAGCAGCAGCTGCTTCCTCGACGGAAGCCACAACGGAAACCGCAGCAGCAACGGCGGAGGTTCTAGCGCGTTTGGAACGCGAACTATCAGATTCCGTCGCTGCAGAGTAATGACCTTGCATTTGATTGTAGTAATCATCCATTGTGTTAACTTTACTCTTGTGATTAGCTGCGATGAGAGACTTCTCTCGATTAGATTCAAAATCCCACTGCTCTTGTTGCTGTTTCGCTTCTTCTTCCAATAGCAAAAGCGTAGCAAGAATATCTCCAAACGCAGCCTTGTTACCATTCACAGCTCCTCCTACACCTCCTCCTCCTGTTCCACCGTCTCCGCCTTGTTCTTCCTTTCTTGGACGTTTCTTATTATCGTTACCAAAATCTTCGAATCCAAAACCAGAAGGAGCAGAGTCCATGTCCTGAAATAGACCAAGGAAATGTGAACACTCGTCGTCTTGTAGGTATGGAAATGGGAAAGCAGAGATTTCCATTAAAGGAGAAAAAAGAGAGAAGGTTTCTTTCAGAGTTTGACGAATTAGTTTGAAAAGTGTTTTGACTTTCTTAAGATGTGAAATCAAAAAGCTTCAAGTGTTTGAAGTTGAAGACAATAGATTGAGTTTATGGTCTTTAGTTTCGGTTTCAGACATTTATAAATAAAGAAAGGTTTATTTGTCCGCCAAGAAGAAGATACAAAGAGAGAAACAAAAGAGACGAAGTAAGCGCGTGAAGGTGTGAACGCGGTGACTTTGACTCTCTTTCTAATTATTTTATTATTATTTCGATCTTTTTTTTGGTATTATTCTAATTAGATAAAGCGTTTACTCGTACTGTTTTATTAAGCTTGCACCGCGTAGATCTTGTTTTAATAAAAAAATAGAAAGAATGCATGTTTCATAAAACGTCTTATGATTGTTGACAAACAAAAAAAAAAGGTCTTATTTTTTAATTTGTCTGGATGAATTTTGTCAGTGATGTGAGTTCAATATGTATGAGTATTGACTATGTTAAGATACGTAAACTATTATATTAGTTTGACATGTTAATTTTCTTAGAAACAATCAAAGTTATGAATGTATTACTAAATTGTTTTTCTTTTCCTTTGATTTATAAAATCGTTTCCTTGTAGCTTTTTTTATGTGGATAAAGAAAATGCATCGGTTGATATATATAAGTTATATCTTATAACTTACCAATCTATTTTAAGATCATAAATATATTCTGATGTCGCTAGTTTGACCTTCGTCCTATGTAGTTTGAGATTTAAAGAGAGTGGATCTTCTTTGTGGCCACATGTTGACAAAAAAAAAAAAATATATAGCAATTAATATATGTGGCATCGATAATATTAAAACAGAATATATCTATTTTATTAAAATTATAATAGAATATTTTATTTATCATTTAACAAATCAAATATATATATATATATATTATCAATACCACATACATATCAACTAATCAATAAATAAATTAAATAATATTTTAACAGTTTTTTCATATTAAAATCGAATAATATATTAATATTAATTTTAAAATAAAATATTCGTACAAACTCAATTCTAATAAGCCATTAAGAGATTCATTTCATATATGATTTTTTGTTTCGGAATTATTTTAATATAGTACCATATTTTTTAACTTACGCAGTAATAGAATGCTGGCTAAAAAATTTGTCTTCTAGCTAAAAGGTTAAAATTTAAAAACCCCCTACACAATTATTCTTAAAAAGGAAAAAGATTTACGCGGCAAGGAAGCATGGTTGGTACATCTATTTGTTTTTAATATAACAGTATTTTTTCTATAAAATTCTTAATATAATATTATTCTAAAATTAATTAGAGATTCTCTTCAGTCTCTCTTTTTGTGTTACTTTTAAGGAAAAAACACGTTTCCAAAAGAGGAAAAGAAGTTTCTTGGAAGTTGCAAATTTATAATTTAACAAAGAAGAACGCGGTGACGAATTGTAGGCGCTACGAGAAGAAGAATGGACTATTTTTTAAAGACCAAAAACGTTAAGCTCAGATTCTGAACTCGTGTTTCATTTCAGTTAAGTCTCTACTACAATACTAAATAGTCACTTCAAAGCAAAAGTAGAAATCTGAATTTATTGAATGTAATCTAGTTCGAAAGACCGCATCATGCCTTTTGTCTGGTTCCAGTTCGATACGTTGACCGTTGACTCTCCCCTCACTATTCCCATCTTTATAAATAACCAGCTTGTTATATAGTCAACATTTCTTTTGTATATATACAATTTATATATACGCTAGAATTTACATGTGAATATGTGAGTGCTTATATGCGTCAGCTTTAAGTAATAACAATGTACTTTACTGTCTCTATTGCCTCTTTTTGTTAATTACTATGGAACCTCAAACTCGAAATTATCATTAGATAGGATATATAGTTCGGATTAGCTTCTGTTTCATGTTCTGTTATATTATACAAAATGAAAGGATTATATTTCTTACCGGTTCAAGTTTCTTCTTCGTCTTCTTCTTCTTCCGATGACAAGGAAGTTTCATTCTTCAGTGATTCATCCTGATTCAAGAACTATTCCATCTCAGACATACAATGGATCAACTAATTGTTCAAATCTTAAGGAAGAACTACATTTTACCTCGTCAGAAGAATAATCAGATTCATCCACTCTCAAATACAAGTTCTNGAAAGGATTATATTTCTTACCGGTTCAAGTTTCTTCTTCTTCCGATGACAAGGAAGTTTCATTCTTTAGTGATTCATCCTGATTCAAGAACTATTCCATCTCAGACATACAATGGATCACCTAATTGTTCAAATCTTAAGGAGGAGCTACATTTTACCTCGTCAGAAGAATAATCAGATTCATCCACTCTCAAATACAAGTTCTCTTCCTCTCCATCACTTTTATTGCAGGTTTTTATATCCTCCTCCTAGAATAATTTTCATGATAGTTTGTTCATTCATCCACAGGATTTAGATTTAAGTAGATTGGTCTATTGTAAAAGCAATCGAATTTCATCAAACCTGTCCAGCCTTCAACAGCTCAAGCCGTTCCTCTAAGTCAGCAACATGATGCTTCAGTGCCTGTCAAGAAACAAAGAGAGTCCGTTATTGATTTTACACAGAAGTGTGTTTACATGTAAGATCATCATCATCATCATTACTTCTCTTCTTTGAAGCTCAATGGATCGAGCGAAAGCCTTTCTTCTTGTCAATAAGTTCGAAGGTCTAAGTCGAAATGGCATTTGATAATTCTTCCCACGATAAAGTATAATTGCGTNTCCGTTATTGATTTTACACAGAAGTGTGTTTACATGTAAGATCATTATCATCATCATTACTTCTCTTCTTTGAAGCTCAATGGATCGAGCGAAAGCCTTTCTTCTTGTCAATAAGTTTGAAGGTCTAAGTCGAAATGGCATTTGATAATTCTTCCCACGATAAAGTATAATTGCGTAGCCTTTCAAGGTTTTATCAAGGGATACCAATACTCCTCCACTTTCAGCCTCCAAAGAGATAGCTATATGCTTGACTTGTGGAAGTGATTTCCCTCTAACAATTATTTTTACGAGCTCCCGATGTTTCCAATGTAAATGCATATTCTCTATGGTACCATCATACACTTCTCTTCTTCCTGTACAACGTTTATACGACATGAAAATTGCAACCTTTTACAGATAGTTTTGGCTTTAAAAGTGACCGGTAAGGTGTGAAAAGTCTTTGTGCTTACCTACGAGAAGAAAAGGATCCATACTCAACCCAATTCTGCGGAAAAGAAGTCTCTCTTCTTCTGTGATTATTTCTGAATCAGTTGGGAGATCCGATGGGTCAAGATCCTTCTGTACTTTAGCTAAAGCCCTTTCCGCTCTTCTCAACTTTTGCTTTGACTATAACAAAAAGAAAGATCAATCATATAGCGAAAGAAGGCGAAATGATGATAACCCAATGAGAGGGGAATGATACTAACATAGAGAAGTCTCAGTTTGAGATCTCTAATCAGCGCATCTCTTTTAATGGAAGCTGATTCTCTCTTTAACTTCTCGATATCTACGCTGCTTGCATCTGGTGCCCACCGAGTACTTGCAGCTATGGTCTCAGCAAGCGTTCCAGCTAGCAATTGGGTTTTATGAGATTTTCCTTGTGATGTGAGTGTGACTATTGATGAAGCCGTTTCCCGGATTTGATCCTCTTTGCTTTGAAGAACTTCTGTTATCTCCTTTTGCCTCTCGGTCAATGCTTCTGTAACTGCAGGAGGCATGAAGTCATTGCCTCTGTAGAAGACAATGTACTCTTTGTTTCTCGAAACAAGTACACCGCGGGTAAGTCTCTTCAAGGAAAGAATAAGAACAAAAAAAGTGAGCACTCGTAAACAATTGGTGCATATCCGTATACATGAGGTTTAAGTTTTCATCAAACCTTCAGTTCTTCCGCCATTCTCTCATTCCGAGTGTTTTCCACACCACGTTTGATTGCTATTTTTGCAATCGCGCTTTTTGCCCATAGCTTTACCATGGCCTCAGCCAGACCTTGTAATTCTCTGCTCCTCCCTAAACCGGACAAATAATTTAACAACAGTCACTCAGCAAACATATACTACCAGTAAAATAACTCAAGATTCAATGATTTTATGCATACCCAGAGCAAAATGTGGAGGGCTTGTCCTAGCAAGCCGACGCATTTCGGTCATTTCGGTGTTAGACAAACAAGGTTTTACTCCTTGTGGAAGAATCCTAAATGGACACCTATATCCTAGAACCATGGGAGGAAGCAAGTCTGCATCAACAGGCAACGGAGCACACCCTGTCCAATCATGAAACCTCGGACCAAGCTCATCCAACAAATCGTTCAATTCACATAGCTCGGCTAATTGTTCTTTAGGTACATTTTTCGGGTAATTTGCATCCTCTGGTATGTAATCTCTTGGTTCTACACTTCGACGGATCTGGGGGCTTGTATCTAGAGGGTTCTGTTTAATAAACGACTGAACACACTTCAGCTTATAACTTATTCCTCTGTACAGCACGACTGAGCTTCCTGACCTCCAGATCACTAATCCCCCGGTTTTCTTCTGTTACACACCACAGCAGAAAAAAAAAAAGCAAACACATTGTTCAGAATTCCACAGAAAGATCATTCCTTTATTAACAGATTCGAATCTAACCTCCAAAGTTTCGTGAGTTCTCTTCATATTAAGAGAAAAAGGCTCTCTAAATTTCAACTTGACAACTTCATCGACCTCCCACTTTTCGTGAATGGCTTCGACGAGGGCCTGTGTAATCCCTGCAGAACCTACTTTTACTCTCTCAACCATTCTCAAAGCTACATTCCTCAGCCTTTTCAGCTCATATTCTGGTACAATCCTCTCGGCTTCAACCGTATTACTCCTCCTACTTCTCCATATTCCCTTATCTTTCCCTGAATCTCTCATCCCTCTTTGACTATCAGAACCTAAATCTCTTGCTTCCCTAATTATATCGGTATCTACACCTCCATTGCCATAATTGTAATCGAAACTCGAAATTCGAATTTCCTGATCGGAGCTTGACGGATATTTAGCTGCTTTAGACCCATTGTTAATCCATGGAGCAGACATGTATCCGCTTGGCCTTGGGAAACTCAACGGGTCACTCGCCGAGTATAGTCGATTGGAATCGGTTTTATTACCAGATAAACCAGACCCAGAAGATGAGTTTTCTTCTTCCTCGTCATCTTCTTCTACTTCATGATGTTGAATTTGTTCTTCCTGCTTCTGCCAAGGAAACTTGTCGCTTTTAGGGCTGATACGAGAAGACCATTTATCGCTAATTTCTTCCAAAAACCCTGGTTTAGGTTTTCTCTTCTTCTTCCTCTGATGAGTATCGATATCAATGGCGGCTCCGATGGCACTCAATTCACGAGTGTTAAACTGAATTGTGTGATTAAAGCTACGAAATCTGAGTCTACGAATAAGGAAATCAGACTTTATAGAGGTAACCAGAGGTTGAAGACGACAAAATTGAGGAGACGACGATGGTGATGAGAAAATAGTGTCAAGTTTCAGTGGGAATTGACACAGCGCCATGGAGGAATTTTGGCTAAGGAAGAGAACTTTGTACTGATTTCAAAACGACCACGGTTTAAGAGGGTACCAATGGCTTCCCCAAATCACTCCGTTTTCCTTGTATCAATACAACATGCATGCCGTTTTCTTCTGGGATTCGTTTTTTTTTTTTTTTTTTAAATATAGGCCACNGATTCTACTCGTTATTTGTGTATCACAAGTGGATCTCGCTCACCAATATTCATACCGAGACTCGAACACAAGAGGATGAGGTGCAACAACCGCAAGGTAATTATGTAACTGTTGGAATATGTGTAGTTGTGTACTCCTCAAATTCGCTTATCCGAGTCAAATGATTTGGGTTTTTTTGTCGACTAATTTGGGTTTATTAATGATTAGTTGTTGAAATTTTACTAAAAATAATAAATAATATTCGGTTTATTATTTTTATTGTTCCATTACATGTTTAGAATATACTATATAAATGGAGAAGATAATGATTTTCTAATTTGATAAATGACATCTTATTTCTTATATAAAAAAATATAATTATGTGATTGATAGTGTAAAATTTAACAAACAATTTAATNAAAATTTTACTAAAAATAATAAATAATATTCGGTTTATTATTTTTATTGTTCCATTACATGTTTAGAATATACTATATAAATGGAGAAGATAGTGATTTTCTAATTTGATAAATGACATCTAATTTTTTATATAAAAAAATATAATTATGTGATTGATAGTGTAAAATTTAACAAACAATTTAATATGACACAATAATTAAATGTGTAAGTGTGTAGAGTAGAGTTTATAAGTTCGATTATCGCTTGCCCCACTTAACATTGATTCATTTGTGTTTTGTTGTACGATTAATATTGTTTATTTTTTCAGTAAAAATTTTCGAATTGGTATCAAAATATTTAAATAATAATATGTTAACATGTTATTATTATGTAAAAATCTACAAAGAGATAAGAAATTTGATTAAAGAAGTACGTTGAAAGAGTACAATATAAAAGAAAAGTTTAATTATTTTGATATACTGACATAGAGCATTTTTTTAGAATGTTATGTTAAAAGAGAACTTTAGCTACTACATTATATTATAGGGTATACCAAAAGCGACTACGTCTAACGTTTTACAACTTTTCCTGTCTATTTGAAATTTATAAGTCTTATCATTTTGTATATATTTTGTTTGACTATTGAACAAGCTAAACAAATTTAAACATATTTTCTATTTTTCTTCATTTTTGTTGTTGTAATTCAGATAGATTCATTTGTTGAAACTCACTCCAAAAAATCTATAAGAGAGTTAAAAAAATGTAGTAAAATTTATCAAAGATTGAAAATAATATTTTATTATTTTTATTAATTTATATGGATCACAACAAACCGATCCAATAGCATAAACTTCCATAAAAGAGATGATGATTAAATACTCATACAAAACATCAAAACTCTAACCAGATAATTAGTGATGTCAAGCGGATAATCATTGAACTAATAAAACTAATTATTGTTTTATTATTTGACATTTATTATGCTATGTTATCATCCTTTTATGTCATCATCATATATAATTGAGTTTTATTATAAATAAAACGTAAATTAAGGGGGACATTTATGACGGCAACCACACGTCCCTTTAACTGGAGGGTGACAAACAGCATCAGTTCCTGGACCTGGAAACTTACTCGAACATATTGATCGACATTGTTTGATTTCACATTTGCCATTTGTTTCTTTTATAAACTCAATACACCTTAGTGGTTTTCCCAGCCCATTACACGTTGTTTCTTGCACTGCAATATTTTAAAACATAAATTTCAGTTTAATATTTAAAATTGAATAAATAAACGAAATGAGGAAGATGTAATGTACAAACCTAATGTGAGAATGATGAAGAAAGTTAGAATAGTGATGAATGAAACTTGAATCGGCTTCTTCATTTCAGATTAAAAAATGAATTGATGTTGTTTTTAAGAACTAATAAAAATAAAACAGGTTTGATCTCTATATATATAGGAAGTTAAATGCTCAATTTTAAACATAACTAGTTTAACTATTTATCTATTTAGGTTCCAATTTAAATGGATCTCTTACTTTATAACGAATCAATGTTTTCTTTATTTAATAACTTTTAATTTATTATCTAATATTAATTATTTTCTATATTTAAAAGCTTTAGACCCGTTTACTTTTCTAAATTTTATGTCTATAAATAGTGTTGAACAATTATTTTCTTTGTCGTTCATTAAAGATATATGGCCGAGAATCGGCTTCTTCATGCTTCATTATAGTTATCCATCTTGCATAAGATAACAATGAACAATAAAAAACTTCAACAATAACAACTTGAGATTTTTGTCCATGATTTATTTTCTACTT
>OVAO01004016.1:0-10622 GCA_900406285.1 Biscutella auriculata
TGAACATGCAAGAACTGTTGTTTATACTAAATTGTGCAAGTGTTGACCCAAAAAAAATTAGTCAAGTGAGAGACAAACTATGGAACATTCTTTTCCAGTCATTTGATTATAAGATTAATTTAGTGTTCTTTAAATCATAAATTAAAACTTACAAATCATAAATTCTAAGTCATTGGATGTTTGGGTATTCGGTCGATTCTCAGTTAATTTCTTTTTAATTTCAGTTTTTCGATATTTAAAATTTAAAAATATTTAAAAACCGTAAAAAATTGGTTCGATTGAATTCAAATATTTGTTGGTTTTCGATCATTTTCTATAGTTTAAATGATAACAATTAAAGATCGCTATCTTAACAGTTCTGATTCGGTTCAGTTATTAGTGTACCAAAATATCAAAATAGTATGTAAAGTAATCAAATATTCATAGAAATCAAAAGAAAAAAGTTAATTAAATGTTTTCAGATATTTTAGTTATTTTAGATTTTTAGATTAAAAATAATTATGATTTACAACTTTTTGTTTATAAAAATAATTAATTTTCTGATTTTATATTCAGAATTTTCGGATATCTTATAGATTTTTGTTTATTAAATTTTAGCTCAAACCTAAATCTAATTTTTCGAATAATAAAATTTAAATTTTAATAAATATTTTTCAAAAAGAGAAAAATAATAAAACGCTCTCTAGAAAGGAACCCTAGCGCCGCATCGCTGAAGTCTCATGTGCTCGACGGCCGGCGACCTCTCTTCTCGTCGTCGGTCGTCCCCTCGTCTTCTTCTCTTACTTGCATGTTGATATATAGCGGTTTAGGTGGCAAGCGTGTTTCCCGGTCGAGGAGATCTCCTCTGGTGGCTTCGTCTTCTGTTTGACGATTCTCCGGCGTTTCTTCTTCATATGTGGTTAGCTTCACTAAACCTCTTCTTTATTTTCCTCGTTGTTTTGTTTTGATTTCCGTCGAGCGGCGACCCACTCCCTTCTTCACCGTTTGATGGCCCCTCCGGATGTTACCTGTTGCAGCTTTGACTGATCCTCGTGCTTAGCTAGATGCGGTCGTGTTCGATGGTTGGAAGAGGCGGATCCATGGTTTGAAGCAAGGCGTGGTGAAACTCTCTCAGGTAGGGTTCCGGTTCTGTGGGTTTGATGAGTTTTGGTACAGATTGTGAGATGGGCTTGTTCACGGTTTGGATTGTTTCAATCTTATGGGTTGTGAAGGTACCAACTTAGGTTTGTTGCTTGCTCATTTTGACTAAGGCTTGGCTTATTGTCGATGGCCTTTTCTCTTGCTCGTCCTTTGGTGGCGAGATACAATTGTCAGCAAGGTTTCATTATTGGTGACTCAGTTTTTGGCTTGAAATTTGCTATATAAAATCTATGCCTGAGATTGGAATCAATAGTAGTAGGGTCAGAATTTGATCGTGTTTATTGACTGGTAGTAGTTCATGCTTCGTATTTCTCAGTGTTATGTTTCTTCTCTACAAGAATCAAATATCGGATTGGAATATGATCTGATTAGTTAGCGTTCTTAGTTAAGCTATCAACGTCGATTCGATAAAACCTACAAAATATGTGTGATGTTTCACGAGACGTTTGCATCTTCAATTATGAAATCTAAATTCATCTCAATGAGATCAGAACGAGCTAAAGTTGTATTTGAAGTTTGTTCGTTTTTGTTGTATCTTGTATTTGAAGTGTGTTCTTTTTTTGTTGTATCATCATGCTTTTGTTTGTTCCAATTGTTGATGGTTTATTAGTTCTTTTGTAATTCGTATTTGATTAATATATATCTCTTGAGTTAAAAAGAAAGAAAAAAATCATCGATTATTCCGAATCAGTTCAATACCTATTATGATTTGGAACTGCCGTATATAGTCAAAACATATGAAACTAAAAATCAATGTTCTAAAATACGTTATATGCTAGACGTATGGTTATGATCTCTATAGTGCATAGACGTATATACAGTTGTACAAACGGAAGTTATTCGGTAGATATCTTTTTGTAAAAAAATATGTGAATATATATAATAAAATATTAAAAATATATATACAATGAATATTAGTAAAATTAACAAACATGAATATAAAAAATCTCAACTAAAATAAGAATGATTATAGTAATTTAAATTGGATTGCTAAAATTTTTAGAAAAGAAACTAAATCTTAAATAATAAATGGTATCAACAAATTTTTCAATTGGGAAAACATTTAAATTTAAGATATTATGACTACCTAGTTTTCTTATTACAAAAATAATTTTTTAAAATAAAAATTTCTAAAATTAAAAAATTTATTATATAATAAAAATTAAAAAATTTAGTATATATTGTATTTTAGAACACTGCTAAAAATAGACATAATAAGATCATTATGAAATGGACAGGACAAATAATTAAGTTAAAGGATTTTGATGAACTAAGACTATGTGAAACCTTTACCCTCAAATATGTTCTTGTAAATGTTAGGTTAAACTCATAAACTTCTAACATCTATTATTACAAAAACGTAGGCAACGAAAACTAAAGCAACTTGGGTATTGATAAAGTAGAGACTTCTTAACAACAAAACTTGATCATATTCGAAACAAATCTCGAAGCTGTCTGCTAAATATCAAATATCAAAACCAAGAGAAAACAGCATTGAAAACATGAAATTCGAGACTAGAAAGGCTTTCTTAACATTTAGTTTGTTTCAATATGCTTCTTGACGATGTTGAGTGCAGTTGTCTCTTCACCGTAGTCCTGAAACAAGAAACAAATGTCAATTAGTGATTTCCTTAAGGACATGGATTGAGGCGTAAAGAAAATATACCTTGACTACAACACATGAGCATCCAACAACCTTCCTGGCATTACCCTCGGAATCAATCTTGCAGAGCTGCAACAAACGAACATTCGTTCAGAAACAAAACAAATCAGAGCTTTTGGTACAGTCGGTATGCAGAATCTAAGTGGATCAAAGCAAAATGTGAAGAAGACTTACACCAGCCCATTCTCCGAGAGTCTTGGCACTTGGAACTGTAAGGAGGTTTATGTTGTGATCAGCACAAAGAGCTTTCACAAGCTTGACATAGTCAGGTTGGTTGCAGTCTTCAGCCAAGACACAGAGCTGAGCTACACGCTTCTCAATAAGCTTAGCACTTTCATGGAGACCACGAGCCACACCACCATGAGCACGAGATTTCCTTAGAGTCAACTCCAATGCAGTCAATAAGTCCATGTCCTCTGGGATGGCCGTTGGCTCAGCAACGGGAGGAACAACAGGAGCAGCTTCATCACTGACAAAAGGAATTGGGTCAGGAACAACAAATACATAAATCAAGAACACAACACTGAGATACACTTGAATTGTCAGCAATACAAATTACCGAGACTTCTAAAGCATGTAAAATATCTGGATTGCATCTAAGCAAGAGCCAACTAGAAAGACAAAGTGAAATTATTCAGGCAATCAAAGAAGCTTTAAATAAGAAGTAATCTTAGAACAGTAAGATCAACAATACAAAACCAGGTATCATAATTGGATGATAAAAAATGTTGAGGATGCATCACTGATTAAAAATAGCAGAAGAAAACCCAGCATAACTTACAAAGCAAGAGAAGCTTACCCAGACATGGTTTCTTTTTGAATGCCTTTAACAAAAATCGATAGACCTTGTTATCTGCCAATATAAAATCAAGCATATCAGTCTTCACAAACACCTAGAAAATTAACTATTCTTAGGGAAATTGCAAAATCGGCGGCGGAAGAACAAAGTTCATCATTCAAATACATGGCTAAGATTACAATTGTGCGAAATCGGTAAGACCGTACAACAACTTCAGAAAAAACCTGAAACGCTAACCTGCGAGACGAAGACGGCTGAAGCGGAAAAGAAGAGATGGAAAATGGGAACAACTTTATATCGAGACAGAGAGAGAGAGCTAATAGTAAAACCCTAATTTCAACAGAAATGGTTTTGACAGACCTGGGCCACTAATTTCGTATCTGGGCTTTTACCATGGGATTTCATAGACGATGTCGTTTCAATCTCCCGTGGACTAGTGCGAATCAGGGTTGTCCAAAATTATCAAGCCAAATTTTATAAAAACATGAACGGACAAAAATTTTCGAACCAAAATGTAATTTTATTAAAATGTATAATTTAATCAAATTAATTAAATAAATAATAAAATATTTTAAATATATTTTAAATATATAATATTATTTAAAATAAATAAATTATATTTATTTATAATTACTATGAAAAAAATCTAAGTAAAGAAAGAAAAAATATAGTTATGAGAGGCGATTTAGGGTTTCAAACTATCGAGGACCAAAATATAATTACGATGGACAAAAAGGATAAAGATCGATCCCAAGGTGATTCTCCTGATGTGAGTATATCGTGGGTAAAGATGGTTTACATGGGCAATGCGAGGAAAAAGATTAATTTGGAGAATGTGAGTGAGGAGGGATTTGTGAATGAAAAATTGAAATTGGAATTTACGGATTGTGAGGATGGAGAACCGGTGATAACAATAGGAAATGAGGTGTTTGAAGCATTGAATGAATTGTGACAAAGATGTTTATTCGTGAAAGTGCGAGGGAGGAACATACCGATCATATCGTTTTCAAAGAGGCTAAGAGAATTATGGAAACCAAGAGGAGGAATGTATGTGGTGGACCTTATGAGGCAATTCTTCATGATAAGGTCTGAGGAAGAGAAAGAATATATGACGACCCTATCAGAAGGACTATCGAGAGTTTTGGGTAGTCATATGATGGTATAGAGATGAACACCAAATTTTAATTCAATGAAGGACAAAATCGTAACCACGTCGGTCTGGGTGAAACTGTCGAATATCCCAGTGAACTTCTACCACAAGTCGATTTTGATGGGAATCGCAAAAGGGTTGGGGAAGCTAATAAGATTTGATCTAACAACCATGAACCTCGAGAGAGCAAGGTTTGCTCGTATTTAGGTGGAAGTTAACCTAGGGAAGCCATTGAAAGGAACAATATGGATCAATGGGGAACAATATTTCGTATCATATGAAGGGTTAAATAATATATGTTTAGGGTGTGGCATGTATGGGAATACAATCCATGGATGCTCGCGAGTGGTAGCGGAAGAGGAACTAGCTTATGTGACACATACGCTTCCAGAGAGGACAATGGTCATGCGACCTAAGAGTGATGCCATTACGGTGGTGTGGAGAACGAGAAGGAAATCAGAAATAATAGGTCAGGTTGAAAGACCGATTATTGGGGTAGGGTCTGACGGGGTACCAAAGAAGGTTTTGTGGGACACCGAAATAAAGGAGAATCATCAAATTGTGACATCAAATCTTTTTGTGAATCTTATCGAATCAGGCATGATCCCAAAAGATAAGGAGAAAGGAGTCCAAGGAGAGGATAATGAGGAAAACGAATATCTCCCGAATCAGAACAAGACATGGGTTTGGAATTACAGGATAAAGTTGTTAGGTCTACATCGAGTGCAAAGGACAAAGTTGCGGCGCGGGAACACCCAAAACATAAGGTAAATGGGATTCTAAAACATGGGCAGATTTATGGGCCACGTAATAATTCATAAAGGCCCACAAGAGGCTTGGTTTTTGGCCCAACTTGTGAGGATAATTCTTTCTCCACGTCTGGGAAGAGGATAAGGGTTGAGAGTGTGATGGTTGGAAGGGATGGTGAGGTGTATGAGGGATAAGTGATTGGGAACAACATTATGAAAGAATAAAAGGGTGGTTGTCGAGACCCAGAAGGTTGTTGTGAGAGTCGTCTACACAATGTGAAGGAGAGGTAGAGTGACCCAATGAGGGTGGAGCGACCGGATGCATAAACGTGTGCCTCGATGATTCGAAGACTCTTATATAAGATTATGATGAATTTTTTATTTTGGAATTGTCGGGGGGAGGGGGTGGTGGTAAATAAACGTAATATATGTTGATCGATCCATTACATGTTGAAGAAGAAGAACATGGACATTCTCGCCTTGTTCGAAACTTATGCAGGAGGCGCTCAGGCACAACAAAGTTGTCAAGGCCAGAGTGGAGGCTTATGGTTATTATGGAGAATGAGTGGATGCATATGATTATTACAGAGAATGAGTGTTGGTGAGGTTACGATAGTGGCAACCTCGAATCAGTGGATACATGCTCAGATAGTTAATGGAATAGAGGTGACACACCTAGTTGTTGTATACGCAACCGTGGAAGTGGAGAGGCAGCGTGGACTGTGGCATGAGTTGAAGGATATAATCTTAGGTGTGGATGAGTCGTGTATGGTGGGTGTTTTAATGTTATACTACGGTTAGACGAACGTTCTAGAGGAAATAACAAGTTTTCAGCGGACTCTCTCGAGTTTGGTAATTGGATCAACAAGTCGTCTCTGGTTGATATGGGTTTATGTATACCCCAATTAACTTGGCGAAGAGGTAGATCCGAACAAAATTTTGTGGCAAAAAGACTAGATCGATTATATGTTATGCGTGAATGAGACTTAGATGACAATAAGCCACAATTACCCATCTCCATTTTTGGCATCCAATCATGTCCCACTGTATATCCAACTTAAACCTCAAGACTGGGGGGATCCGTGCCGAAGACCATTCCGGTTCAAGGCAGCTTGGTTGACTGTTACAGGTTTTAAAACCTTTTTAAAGACGTTTTGGCAGGAGAATATTTCAATACCACAAGCGTAGACAAGTTGAAGAAATGAAACCGCCAGGTTTTGGAAATATACAAAGATGAAAAGAGAAGCTTACTCAGTATATAAAGGTAGTCTAAGATGCATTGGAAGTTACCCAAACAGATTCATTGGTGGTGAGGGAAGTGGAGTTCTTGAAAGAGTTTGATGTCATACTAGAAGAAGAGGAGACGTTCTGGATTCAGAAGACAAGAAAAAAATGGTTAACAATGAAAGAAAGAATATACGAAGTATTTTCATACCTTGATAGTGGTTCGACGTCGACGAAATCGCATAGAATGACTTAACACATAAGAGGGAATGTGGGCATTGGAGGCTCAAGAACTAAAACAGTTAGCTGTTAACTTTTATAAGAAACTTTACTCAATGGATGATATTCAATGAGAGATGGAAAACTCACCACACAAGGGGTTTGTGGAGATTTCGAGTGAGGATAAGTGAGCCTTAGAGAGACCGTTTGTAGCAGAGGGTGTTGAGAAAGCGATTTATAAGATAGGGAAATTCAAAGCTCCGGAACACGATGGCTATCCATGGGTATTCTATCATCAGTGTTGGGATACGGTTGGCTCATCGGTTGTTAGGTTTGTGCTGAACTTCTTTGAGACACCCATCTTACCGAAGGGAATTAATTGATGCTCTCGTTGTTTTGATAGCTAAGTAGATGCAACCTGAAACTATTTCTCAATTCTGACTGATTTTCCTATCTAACATTTTGTTCAAAACGATAACAAAGGCGATGCTTATGAGATTGAAACGGGTGGTGCCTAGTTGATCAAACCAGCGCAAGCAAGCTTTATTCCGGGGAATCTAAGTACTGACAATATTATATTAGTACATGAGGCGGTGCACTCGATGGCACAGAAGTAAGGAAGAAAGGGTTGGATGCTCTTAAAGTTTGACCTTGAGAAAGCTTATCACATAGTACAGTGGGATTGCTTAGAACACACGTTAGGGACAACAAGACTACAGAGAAGTGGATTAGTTGGATTCTTACATGTGTCACATGGTCGTCGATGAATGTGTTATAGAATGGTGAGAAGACAGAGCCGTTTAAGCCTTACGATAAGGAGATCTTTTATCACTGTATCTCTTTGTGGTATGCCTGAAAAGAGTGTGTCATTTGATTGAGGTAGCCATGGAAAAGAAAGAGTGGAAACTAATATCGTTTATCTAGAAAGGGTCATATGAATTCACATGTTTGCTTTGCGAATGATTTAATCTTATTTTCCGAAACATCAATCCATCAGATTGGGGTATTGCAATAAGTAATAGATCGATTCTATCAAGCGTCTGGTCATAAAGTTAGTATTGAGAAGTTGAACATTTTCTCTTCAAAGAACGTCACCCTAGAGCTTGAAGAGTATATTACAACCGAAAGCGGGATCAAGGTAACTCGAGATTTGGGGAAGTATCTTGGGGTACCGGTTCTTCATAAATGAATCAACAAATAACATTGTGAAGCTCACTGGAAAGGGTTGAAACGAAGCTAACTGGGTGGAAGGGTAGGGTAGAGTAACGTTAAAAAAGGTAGTTCTTGCCTCGGTATCAATGCATACAATGAGTACAATTTTACTCTAGAGCTCTACTTTGAGAAAACTAGATCAATTATCGTGAAACTTCGTCTGGGGAAGTACCCTAGAGATAAAGAGGCATCATCTGATATATTGGAAGAGCGTGTAAACCGAAGGGTTATGGGGGCTTGGGTATACAAACGACAAAACAGATTAACCTAGCTTTGATGGTTAAAGTAGGCTAGAGGTTACTTAATGATAAAGTCACGATGTGGGCTAAAGTCTTGTGTAACAAGTATAATATAACGGACACCCATGATACGACTTGGTTGCAGCAGTGCAGGGTATGATCGACAACTTGGAATATCGTAGTCGTAGGGTTACGTATGGTTGTCTTTCCAGATATAAGTTGGGTCACCGGTGAGGGAAAGAGCATGAGATTTTGATGGACAAGTGGTTATTGACTGCGCCGTTGATACATGATGTAATAGGAGAGACACCATCGAATTTTGTTGAGTTAAATGTGTGCGATTTATGGAAGAATGGAGACAGTTAGTTGAGCGCACAAATCCAACTGTAGATATCTCATCATACGTATTTGAAACTTTTGGCATGGGTAGTGGCTAATTTTATTGGAGCTCAAGATTGGTTGTCATGGGGAGAATTAACGAAAGGGCGATTCACGGTGGATTTGGCATATGCTCTCCTAACGAGGTATCGGAAACCTACACAAAACATGGGGATTCTATTTGAGAGAGTCTGGAAGTTTACTGCCCTAGAAAAGGTTAGAACTTTTCTTTGGCTTGTTGTGAACCAAGCGTGATGACTAATACTGAACGATACATACGACATTTACGCGAATTTAATATGTGCATTTATGTGATTTTCTTCTAAAAATCGATGTTGGAATGGATCTTTGAGAAACTAAGTGTTACTGCGAAGCTTTTATAGTATTGCATGAGCTACTATTTTGCTATGGGTCTCTGGTGGAGCTAGAAGTGGAGATGCGGAGATGTGTTCGGGGAAACGAGGAGATGTAGAGATAAAGTTAAATTCATTTGAGAGTTGTCGGCAAAGGTATGCATAGTGACATAGGAAACTCAGAGATTGAGGTCGGAGGGAGGCTTGGTGGAGAGGCTTGTCGTGTGGAATACCCCATCAGAGGGTTGGACGAAGCTGAACACAGATGGTGCCTCCTATGATAATCCCAGGCTGACAATGGCGGGTGGGGTTTCTACGTGATGAGTTAAAGTGATATTGTAGGGGATTCGCCTTGAATATTTGAGTATGTTCAATTCCATTAGCGTGAACTGTGGGGAGTTTACTATTGACTTCTTCTCGCTTGGCATGAAGGAGTGCGGAGGTTGGAAATGGAGATTGATTCGGAGATGGTGGTGGGATTTCTTCGAACTCGGATCGAGAATCTCACCCATTATCATTCCTATATGTTTGTGTTATGACTTTCTTTCAAGGAACTAAATTGTTTGAATTTGCATGTGTATAGGAAAGATAACCGTCTCGCGGACGAATTAGCTAACTATGCATTTAATTTACCGATCGATTTTCATGATTTACACACTGTTCGAGACATGTACGATTGATTATCGCAGAAGATACTAGTGGAATATCATATCTAAAACAATATCATTGTGAAATCTGGATTTACGCTAATGTTTAAATTGTGGGGAATTTCATCTTTTTCATACAAGAAAAAATGTAAAAAAAATCTAAACAAAATAGATTTTTAAAAACAAAATAAAATGTGAATAACTAATAAAAACCTCATATCGATATAATTTTGTACTGAATAGACAAGTTAAAAAAAACTAAAATTAAACCTATCGTCCACCCCTAAGTGGAATCATCGAATATGATGTGCATCTTTTTATTTGTGTAGAATGTTACGGGTTCAAAATTAAACAAGAATAAAAATGTGTTTTGTTCGGAAGAATAAAAAAAATAAGAGAAATAAGTAACCATTGGTTTTTGCAATTATTTTGGGCACCTTAAATATTTCTTCCTTTATTCTCTATATTTTGAGGAAAATCATATGTAATGGTAATCTAGTTTCTACTCTAGAAATAGAGAAATAAACCGTATGTCTCTATATTTGGAGATATACTATTCATTTCTCTATAACTCTATTTATAGATACCAACTTTTTTATTTATAAAGTAGTCATTTAATTTTGATATACTATTATTTTATACTAAACAACAAATTTCTTGAAAGTTATTGTCTAAATAAATTAATGGGTTAAATTTATTAATTTAAAAATAAATCTATTTTTTTCATGCTTCTTGCAGAAATAAATTCATGTGTCTTATGTTTGTATTTGTAATATTTTAAATTATTTTTTGTTTTTTTATTTATCTTAAATTATCTTTTAATCGAGAATTGACATGACCTAATCCATA
>OVAO01004018.1:0-10620 GCA_900406285.1 Biscutella auriculata
TTTCTGGTATCTCGTGGAGAATACCAAATTAAAAATTTCCTTCTATTTCTTTACTATGTTGCCTTTGTTTTTTTAAATTTATAAAAAAAATGTTATAAAGTTGCTAGAAAAATGTTATCATGACAATTTACCAAAATAACTAAACTTATCTCTTATATTAGTGTTATTTAGATGTAACTCTCTAATCAAAGTTCTTATCTTTCGGTGGAGTTTTACATAATAATAACATGTTTTATCATGTTTTTATTTCGAATATTCTCCATTGAATAAAATTCAAACAATATTAGTTATCAAAAAAATAAAAAAGAATCAATGTTTTCCACATGAGTCATATTTCATGCGCAATTAAAATTCAATGATCAATTTTTTCTATACCGAATACTTCTAATATTATGTATCTATAAGAAGAATACATAATAAATTTCATTTCTTTGTGTTTAGTATTTAAATATATTTTTTAAAAATAATGAATTTATATAGTGTTTTTATTGCAAGAGAAACTTTTAATGAAAGTTTTTGCAAATATATCATCTATATACAAAAATTGTAAATAAACTCATCAAGTCGTAGTCATTCCGTAAAACTACGTCATTTTGATAAAATAGCAAAATAAACAAAAATGACACAAGGGAGAATCGAACTCAGAACATCTACACTACACAATTATACACTTAACCACTAAACCACATTAATTCTTTTGTTAAATTTCATACTATTAGTCACATAATTATGATTTTTGTAGGAAAAGGGGTGCCACGTGTCATCGCGGGAGAGCACCCCCTTCCTCTTTTATATATTAGATGTGTTCATGTATTAATCTTCTGCATATGAATTGGATTTTGTTGTTTTAAGAACATCCAAATTCTTGTAACATTATGTAGGTAAATTCAATCTACTATTAAAATTATTAACACTTAATTTATATTTTATGTTTTTAAAATTTATTAATTTTTAAATATTATTTGAACTATCTAATTAATTGTTTGTTGTAAAAAATATCTAGTAAACATAAATAAATAATAAATTTTATTAAATATATAATGTTTCCTTAAAATTATTATATATATTTTTAAAAATTATTAAGTCCTACAAAAATTAATAACAAAGAATATTTTTTTTAATATCCGACTAAACCAAAAATCTAGTTAATTTTGGTAAACTTTTTAATAACTGAATGAACCTAAGAAAACCAAATAAAATTTATCGATTCAATTTGTTAGTCCTTTTAGTTATCTGAAATACGCGATAATCGATAAAACCGACTAGAACCTTTATCACATGCGTAATGTGAATTATATAACTATTAATTATAGTCGTTGTTCAAGAGATTTTTGTCGTTGATTTTCTCAGTTTTCGCATCATCATCGTTAACATATTTCCCTTTTTGATAGTCCATCCAAGTTTTTTCATTCATGTTAAACTTCCACAACGCATTAAGACTTGAATTGAAATTCCATATTTACAAGTCGTTGTAATCATTTAAATCCTACTACTAAGAAAATACAACTTAACTAATGAAATAAATAAAATAAAAATTTTAAATGCATAAAGACAATGACTTACTTATTGAAGATATTGAATCTTATAAAAAAAATTAATTAAATCGTTCACATCTCTGTGACTCTGACTATAACCACAACAAACTCACTTAAAATCCGTAAAATTTTCTTTAGCTACAGACGAAGACTATAAATAGTGATGTTATTTGGGTTGAGCCGCGAGCAAATGGGCCAAACCGCGACAGACATTTATTTTTTGATAAACCCATGCGGGTTTGTCTGTGCGGACAGCGGTCAATAGATAAATGTCCTCCAAACTCAACCCGTTATAGGGCTATTTGGGTCTGGCCCGCATGCAAACACACACTTTTTTACATTATTTTTTGTTTTAAAAATTTAATATATTAAACCTTATTGCCAAACAATAAATTATTAATAAAAAATTATATAGAATTTAAATAAATATTTAATTTATTTAAAATCACAAAATTCTTAATTTAGTTTTTAAATAAAAATTTACTTATTCAAATTAGTCCTGGGCATTCGGATATTCGGTTCGGTTTCGGTTCGGTTTCATTCGGTTTCGGTTATTTCAGATATTGATTTTAAGATCCATATAGGATCCGAAATTTTCGGTTCGGTTTCGGTTCGATTTCATTCGGTTTCGGTTCGGTTTCGGTTCGGTTTCGGATACTTAGAGAGGAACCGAAAAATAACCGAAACTTTTCAGTTTGGTTTTCGATTATTCAATTCGGTTTCGGTTCCGGTTTCGTTTGAACCGAAATATTTAAGGGAAATACACAAAAAAATGGTTTTGTTTTGTTTCGGTTTCGGTTCGGTATATTCAATTTTTGAATATTTTAGATCATTTCTATTGAAATCGGTTTGGTTTCGGTTCGATTATTCGGTTTTTGGATCGAAAATAACTAATTCGGTTCGGTTCGGTATTATGGATATTTTATTTTGTTTCGGATAGTTTTCTGATATCCATTCGGTTTTCGGTTCGGTTCGGTTAAAATCGATATCCATGGATACTTAACTCATGATCCATTCAGTTATTTGCCTATATCCGAAACCGATCCGAAACCAAAATTTCGGTCTGGGTTCGGTTCGGATATTATGCCCAGGATTAATTCAAATAAACATATTATATCAAGTCTTTTCAATCAATTTTTTTTAATAAAAATTCAATTGAACTATTGTATAAATGATAAATATTTAAATAACAATCTAATAAATACATTTAATAAGTTTGAAATTTAACATTTTTTTATAATTACAAGTCTTAACCTAGTTAGAAATTGAAATCTATAGAAAAAACATCAATGTTTTAAGGAGGTTCAATCCATTTGCTTATTTAGACATATTCATAATATTTTATTAATATAATCAAAGTGAAATTATAAAGAAAAAAATATATTAATCTTTTATAATTGATATGTTAGAATGGTTTCTAATGTGTTTGGGATGGGATGATTCATTCATATGATAAGGTCTATTTATAGCAAAGGAATGGAGAGAAGAGAAGCATAGTTTTTGGTTTGGCCATCTACCATCACCATCCACCCCTTCAAAGGTAACTTCTTTCACCTTATGATTTTCAGTTCTCAGTGATAATTTGATTTTCTTTTGGACTTCTTAGACTACTTAATCAGTATTCTTTAAACTCGCAGAAAGTTTCTCATTTGAATTTTGTGCATCTAGCGATTCCCATATCACATACTTGACCCTTTAATCTTTTTAAAGAGAGCAAGATTTAGAAAGGAATAATATCAGTTCTAACAGCGCTCATGTCATGTCGAGCTTTAAACTCCCTAAGTCAACACTCCAGACTCTAACTGCGGTGATAGCGCGATTCTGGTGGAGCTCTGACGGACGGAGAAAGGGGATCCATTGGCAGGGATGGGAAAAATTATGTCAAGAGAAAGAATCAGGAGGCTTGGGATTTAGAAACCTTGAGGATTTTAATACAGCACTGCTGGCCAAACAGTTATGGCGATTGATAGAGTTCCCAGACTCACTCTTTGCCCGAACTTTTCAGGGACGATACTATAGGGACACAGATCCGATGAATGCTACAACCTCCAGATCTCCATCTTTTGGGTGGCGTAGTATAAGTTCAGCACGAGACTTGGTTAACAAAGGACTCCTTTACAGGGTCGGTACAGGGGCTACAATATCCGCTTGGCATGACCCATGGATACCAGGCCCATCACCAAGACCGGCGAGATGCAGAGGCATAAATCATTACCCTTCCCTCTGCGTCGAGGAACATATTGACCACCGCACAAATAATTGGGACATGGCACAGGTAGAGGAGCTTATACACCCGGAGGATGTGGAGTTGATCCGAAAGATGAAACGAGGTACAATCCGATGGCCAGACAAGTTAGGATGACACAATCATAAATCAGGCAAATACACAGTACGCTCTGGATATCAGTTATGCAGGGAGATCAGAAACACCCGCGGACCGATTTATATAGGACCCAACATACATGCACTACAATCAGCGGTGTGGGAAATACAGTGCCCTCCCAAGATAAAACACTTTATATGGCAGATATTGTCAGGATCCATGGCGGTCAAGGGGAACCTTAGGAGGAGAGGCATTCAGGGGGATACTACATGTGCTCAGTGTGGGAATGACGAGGAGACTATTCTGCATACATTTTTCGTATGCCAGACAGCGAAAGAAGTTTGGGAATTCTCCAAGGCACCCACGCACGCGGATATGTTCCCGAAGGACTTGCTTTACTATAATATGGATCAGGGACTAAATGGGAATTGGGAAAAGGAGGCCAGGGAGAGCTTCCCGTGGATATTGTGGTATATCTGGAAGGGGCGAAATGAAGCGCTATTTAGCAATATGCGGAGGGAACCCCAATCTTTACTACAAAGAGCGGAGACGGAAAAGGCCCTCGGGATTGCAGCGCATGAGAAGATTAATGATATGGAGATAGCTACTTTCGATCCCCAGGATCTGCCACGTGACGTCACCCAATGCTTTGTGGATGGATCATGGAAGGATACAGATGTCCGAGCAGGATTAGGGTGGTGCCAGCGAGTTGGGACCCAGCCCCTACACGGGTTTGGAGCTCAATCGATCGGACGAACTCTCTCCCCGCTCCATACGGAACTGGAAGCGATGAGGTGGGCTATGCAGTGCTTGGCTGATCAAGGGGTTACCAACGTAGCTTTCTTCACCGATAGTTCAGAATTAGTCCATATGATCCACAACCAGTGGGATTGGCCAGCGTTTAGGGAGGAGATCCAGGAAATACTTCGACTAAGAGACGTCTTCTATACCTGCCTCCACATTGCCATACCAAGATGCTCGAACACCACAACGGACACATTAGCGAGAGGAGCCCGGTCTTTTTCTTTTAGTTATGTTTATCTCAACTCTGTATTACCAAACTGGGTCACGGACCCCGCAAGATAATATAGTTTTGGCCGACAGAAAAAAAAAAAACCATATGTGGTGTGGAGGTGACCAGGAGGAAGCATGAGAAAATATTCAAGGGTATAATAAATCAATATATATATATATATATATATCTTTAATAAGGATTAACTTTTCTAGAAAATCTAACCTAATATNACCATATGTGGTGTGGAGGTGACCAGGAGGAAGCATGAGAAAATATTCAAGGGTATAATAAATCAATATATATATATATATCTTTAATAAGGATTAACTTTTCTAGAAAATCTAACCTAATATATAATATGAGTGTAGTTTATAATATGAGTAGTAGCTTATATTAAGATTTTCAAAAAGAAACTCTCTTTCATATTTAAAGTTTACAGGTATTCTTCTCCAAAAATAAGACTTCAAATAAAACTACAAAAAGATTTCTATTTTAATATGGTTCTTATATTTGTCATAATTACCAAATTCATAAAAAATTATAATCACTACCACATATGTTAAAATATACAAAATATTAATTAATAAAATATAACACTAAAATATTTACATATAAATACATAATTATATATTAAATACAAGCAAAGTATCACATTATTCCATACATTGATAAGCAAATTTATGTGTAAAATTTAAATTTGCCACATTATACTACATCATTTTCAAGTTTTTATTTAATTTGAAGTGTATAACTTAAATTTACATAACAAACCTGAAACATTTATGCGATATACAATTTAAAAAACTAAAAATGATAAGCAATCAAATATTTAAGAACCATAAATATGATGTGTAATTATAAAGACAATCGGGTTTGGTTGTACGGATTAAAAGCTCATACATTTAATTTTTACGTTTCTCACTTATTTATTTTTATTTTTAGGGTTTTTGGATAACCAAGACCTTATCAATTTTATTTGTAATTTCTACGTGTGTATGATATAGTTGCAAATATATAAATTAATCATTATTAATTTTTAAAATATTTAAATACTAAAAGATGAAATTCTTATTTACATTTTTAATAAATAATTAATATTAGAATTTAAATTTGAAACATAAAAAATTAAACATTTAATTGTATATAAAATCATTATTATGAGTTTTGAGAATTATTTAAATGATAAAGTAAATAAATATTAGAATTTAAGTCTGAAAAAAATTTAAATAAAATATTCATCTCTCGAACTAACAAAAATAAATCAATCTTGCGACAAACAAAAATAAGTAAGTTTATATATTGAGAAAAACAAAATTGGTTTACAAATTTACACATAAACATTAACTTATACAATTATAATATATAAAAGAATATTTAGTACTAATAAAAATGATAATAAGTTATCTAATATATAATAGAGGAAGGGGATGCTCTCCCGCAATGACACGTGACACCCCTTTCCTACAAAAATTATAATTATCTGATTGATAGTGTGAAATTTAAGAAAAGAATTAATGTGGTTTAGTGGTTAAGTGTATATTTGTGTATTGTAGATGTTCTGAGTTCAATTCTTCCTTTTGTCACTTTTGTTTATTTTGCTATTTTATCAAAATGACGTAGTTTTACGGAATGACAACGACTGGATGAGTTTATTTGAAATTTTTGTATATAGATGATATATTTGCAAAAAATATCACTAAAATTTTTTCTTGCAATAAAAACTCTATATAAAGTCATTATTTAAAAATATATATATTTAAATACTAAACACAAAGAAATGAAATCTATTATTTGTTCTTGTTATAGATAAATAACATCAGAAGTATTCGGTATAAGAAAAACTGATCACTGAATTTTAATTGCGCATGAAATATGACTCATGTGGAAAACATTGATTCTTTTGTGTTTTTTTGAAAACTAATATTGTTTGAATTTTATTCAATGAAATTACTCAAATTTGCGTGAGAATATTCAAAATAAAAACATAATAAAGCATGTTATTATTATGTAAAACTCCACCGAAAGATAACAACATTGATTAGAGAGTTACATCTAAAAAACACTAATATAAGATATAAGTTTAGTTATTTTGGTAAATTGTCATGAAAACATTTTTCTAGCAACTTTATAACCTTTTTCTTATAAATCTAAAAAAACAAAGGTAAAATAAATAGTAAAGAAATAGAAGGAAATTTTTAATTTTGTATTCTCCATGAGACACCTGAAAGAATTTTTTTAATAAATATGTTCAAATTTGATTATTAATTTATCTATTTTTGTTGATCAAAATTTTGACACGTGATATAGTAGATTAAAATTAAAATATAATTTTAAGAATTATAATATAATAAATTTTAGAATAAAAAATTAAAATATAATGTCGACCCCCACTAAACATGGAATTATAAAATATGAAGAATTATAAATATAGTCTAAATATTTGTTTGTATATTTCACTATATATAGGTAGATAAAATATGAATAATAATTTGTTAAAGTGTCCTCAATTAATATATAATATAAAAATGTCTTATATTAAATATAAGAATGTATTGGTTATGATTTACAAGTGAAGGATAAAGAACTGAAATAATAATAAACGAAATAAAATTCAAACCACATCAAAGAAGTGAAAATTTTAAAATATACAAATTATGTGAAAAAATCAAAAGTAGATAAAATTATAGTATAATAAATGAAATGTATATGGAAATGCAAACTTAAAATGAAAATTGAGAAATTTAGAAATAAATAGAATATTTAAAATTATATAATATATGTGAGAAAAAGAAAAATATATAAGAGGTTTTTTATTATCATAGAAATGATTTCTTTATAGAAGGTAATAAACTAAATTTAGATGTTCGATGTGAGAATAAACAAAATAGATATTTAAGCATGATATGCAAAATAAATTATAATAATCAAAAATTAAAACTGATAAAATAAGATATAAAAATAGTTAATTAAAATTCAACGAAAACACTTCATATGATAAAGAATATATAAAACGACACCCGCTCCTAGTGTATAATAAAGATAAGTAGATTAGAGAAAAACAAAATGATATAAATTAAAGATATGTGAAAGTAAATCACCTACCCATTAAAAATATAATTCTATTTATAACACAAATTTATTACAATAATAATATTGTTAAAGCATATAAAATACAACAACAATATTTATTATCTAGTACACCAATAAGCACTAATTAATTTCACATCATGAGTTTCCTTATAATTAATCTAATACTTTTACTCTACCAACTATTTGTAATACTCTAATTTTAAATATTTCTATATAAACTCTTAAAGGTTATCACTCAATTTTCTTTACAAATTTTTAACTCTACTCTAGAGAATTCATCATGTTCTTCCTCAACCATGATACTCATATATATCTTGTGTATTATAGTATTATAACAACTATTGGACATAAGTGATGACATACAATAATATATGTTGGTTAATTTTATTACTCAAGAATATGACATGTTCCGAGATTGTTGCTATGATTATGGCTGAAAACAACAATGTAGATGATAAGTATGTTATTGTCTTCCCACCACTAAGTCCGTCTATAAAGTACAAGTCTATAATTATTAAATCCTCAAATTCTTGAGTCATATTATTAGGAATTGTATGATTCAATTTATTTGGTTAAAATAAAATACATTGATTATTAAATTTTTAAATAGAATAAGAAAAATAAATTAAAATATTATTTCTTAAAAATATTTAAATCTAATAAAATAATAAGTTATGTTAAATAGAGACAAGTTGACGATATATAGATAAAGAATGAAAAATGTAAACATAATAAATTATAAATATATAAAATCTAGAAAAAAAATAAAATCAGTTAATCATTTGAAAAACAATAAATATAGTAGAATCAGAAAAGTAAAATTTCTAAAAATTAAATATAAAATAATTATTGTTAAAATTTAAGTTTAATAATATTTTGTATAATAAAATATGTATTGATAAGATATATAGAAAAAAACCGGCTTAGGATATTTTCCAAGTATAGTATAATTGGGAAAATGGACTCGTCGAAATGAAGAAGAAGACGAAGAGTAATTGTTATTTCAAGACTCACTTAAAAGACAAAAAGTAAGTCTATAAAAGTTACTTGAGACGCTTCGTATACAGAAGTAGAGAACCTGACAAGTTAAATTAGACGGTCGCAGATTAGCTCTCCGCCGTATTTACTCTTCAAGACGAAGACGATTTGGTTTTCAGGGAAAACGGTTACATGGTCTTCTACGTCACTCCCTCCGGTGTGATTTTCTCTCAGTTACCTTCCTCCGACGAAGATGAGTCATTGGACAGTTATACAGATTTCAAAAACACTGCAAAGAAGAAGAAACCAAGAACAGAAGCTGAATCTCCCTTAGAAAACTCTTATCTTGTTGCCCACGTCACATCTTCAAACCTAAGCAGAGATACTTTGGTTTCTGCTCTTTACTTGTCTGTTTTTTCTGTTATACTTTGAAAAGCACAAAAACTAAATCGCTTATTCTTTTGCAGTATCTTTTAAAGGGTTTCGCAAGGTCAAATGGCCTTATCGGAAGATCGTGTGAGATCGATCTAATAAATCTACAAGGAAAATTATGGATTCTTAGTTTGAGATACAACAGAGCAAATGGTCAGGCTTATATCAAAGGAGGCTGGAGAAACTTCTGCTATAAGAATGGGCTACAAGCTGGATCTTTCTACAGGTTTAAGTTTGTCGGAAACGAGACGAGACCTTCTTTGATGTTGTGTTCCAACACTAAACTAAAAGGTAACTGCTCCAAATCAAATGGAAAATATCATTTATGTGGAAAACCAAGTAGTGAAGAAGGCTTAGAGAGTGCTGCAATGAAGCAGAACAAATTCCTCAAAATGACTTTTAAGCCGTACATGCTCACGTCAGGTCATCTTGTAAGTTTTTAGCATCTTACTTATGTTTAGAATTAACGTCGTTAAGCAATTTTCTTGTTATACTTTTATTATATACTTGTGACAGTCTCTTCCGAGAACTTTTGTGAGAGATAACATGATCAAGGAGGGAGAAGTGATAACACTAATGGACAAAGATGGAGCAGAATGGTATTCGTGTGTTGTTTTTGCAAATGGACAAAAAAAGTTTTATATAGCAGAAGGTTGGAGAAGTTTTTGTGCGGCCAATGACTTAACCTCAGGAGATTCTTTCATGTTGGAGTTTGTGCGAAGAGCAGGCACAACTCCTATGCTCAAATTCTGCTCCAAAGCCAAGGTCAAGGTAAACCTCTTTTGTGTTAAATAATGAATTGTTTTCAGAGTAGTAAAAACGAATTGCATTTAGGTAGAAGAAGCACTAAATGACGAATCCACTGAGACAATTCAAGTATCAGAAGATGAAGAAGAAGCTCTAGAAGAAAGGGAGCAAAAGGAAGCACCAGTTTTTGTAGGAGGAGCATCTCGTTTCACTCGAAGATCAAACAAATCCAGAGTTGATCCAAAAAACTTGCAGTGCAAGCAACCACTTCAACCTCTAACAATTTCCAAACAAGTGAAAAAGGTGAAACAGAGTATATTGGACACTTTAATTGGTGTAAAACGATTTCGGTCAGAGCTCAAGATAAAGGAACAGAACTTAGAAGCTTCACTGAAAGACATTGATGCATTAGGTATGATCTGGAAATGCTAGATGAACACTTGTTTTCTTTCACTAATTAGTGTTATATGTTTCTCTAACATCTTAAAAGTTGGTAATGT
>OVAO01004019.1:0-10617 GCA_900406285.1 Biscutella auriculata
GGAAGACCAAGATACATACCCATGCCACCCTCGTTCGTAATGCACAAGGCGGACTTTATTGTCCGACGAACCTCTAAGGTCACCTTATCTCTAAAGAAAAGCGCAGATTTTGCCTGATTGATTTGTTGACTAGATGCGTCTCCATAAGTATTAATAATTTTGAGGATCTCCGCACATTGCGGGACTTCCGCTCTGCAGAAAATAGGCTATCATCAGCGAAAAGTAAGTGTGAGACCGTCGGGCTCGATGTTGCGATTCTCAAGCCATAAATCTTCTTCTTGTGTTCTGCCCCCTTGAGGAGGGATATGAGCGCCTCGGTGAAAAGGATGAATATGAAGGATGATAGTGGGTCCCCTTGGTGAATCCCTCTTGAAGGCTTAATTCTCCCTCTCGGTTGTCCATTGATCAAAATCTGGTACGAGAACGAGGAGATACACGCTATAATCAGCTTGATCCACTTATCCGAGAATCCCAATTTGAGGATTAGCGCCTATAAGAATTTCCATTCGACTCTGTTATAGGTTTTGCTCATATCAGTTTTGATGGCCATGTATTTTGATCTACACATGGGGTTAGTGCAGAGAGCATGAAAGTTCTCTTGAGCTAATAGAATATTGTTTGTGATCAGACGTCTAGCCATAAAGGCCGATTGAGTCTCCGAGATCAAACTCGGGAGGGTTGTCTTCAGTCTCTTGCTTAAAATTTTGGAGATAACCTTATAACTCATGTTCCAACGACTGATGGGTCTGAACTCCGTCATGTGTCTAGGTTTATTCTTCTTTGGGATAGGACATATATTCGTTTGGTTGAGTCTCGGGTCCATCTGCCCGGACATGAAGAAATCCTTCACTATATTGATGACATCTCGGTTAACCAGATTCTAAAAGCGTTGGTAGAATCTACTAGTCATACCATCTGGTCCTGGGGCTTTATCAAGATTAATTACGAAATGACTTCCTTTATTTCTCGGATGGTAGGTTCTGCTATCAAACTGGTATTTGTTGATGCCGAAATTTTCTCGGTAATGTATCGGAGGGAGTCTTCAAGGTTTGAAGACTGGTCGGACTTGAAGAGCTTGGAGAAGTAGGAAATGGCTACTCTCTCAATTCCTCTCTCATCTTCTACCCAAACTCCAGTATGATCTTTGAGGCATGTGATGCGGTTTCAGGCCCGTCTCTGCTTAGTTGTGGCGTGGAAAAATTTTGTGTTGTTATCCCCTTCTTTGAGCCATTGATTCCTGCTTTTTTGCTTCCAGAAAATTTCTTCCTCCCGAAAGGCTGCATGGAGGCGTCTGCGTAGAGACTCGACCTCTTGGACTATGGTATTATCATCTCCTAAAGCTTCGTCGATCTGGCCTTTTAGTTCCTCTATTAATTTTGTTGTATTAGTAGGTCTAGATTTCTTCCAAGAGGAGATGTTGCGTCGACAAGAGGAGACTTTTGTATGGAAATCTCGACGTGAGATTTAAAATCCCTCCATCTCGCAGACACTACTTCTTTAAACCCTGGTTTTCCAATCCAGCATTTCCGACGGCACGGTCCAAGCGACACTTGAATTTGCCGTTAAATCTTCGCCCAACCCAAGATAAGGAATTGCCTTTGTGAGGAAAGTCTAACATCCCGCAATTGTCGAGCATAGTGCGAAAAAGGAGAAAAGTGGATTTTGCTCTTCTATTCCCTCCTCTTTTTTCATGATTTCATGTGATCTCGTTGAAATCTCCTTTCATGAACCATGCATGATCTCTAGTGAGACTCATTCGCGTTAATCTCTCCTAAACTATTTCTCTGTACTTTACCACCAGGTCACTGTAAACAATTGTCATTGAGATTTTGTGGCCTTCAAAGATAGTTTCTATATCGATCAGACGGTCATTCGAGAATGATATATAAACTTTAGGATCATTCATATAAAATAAAGCTAACCCCCCCCCCCCCNACGGTGAAAACTTCATCATATCCAAAAAGTACTTGCAAATTTTGCAGAAAGAAACGATTATTTTTCGTTTCCGATAAAAATAGAAAATGAGGTAAAAAAACTTCGATGAAGTTCTTCTAGATGCTTCTTCGTTAAATCGGCTCCTACCCCTTGACAATTCCATGCTAACACGTTCATTGACAATTCCATGCTAACACGTTCATGGTAACCTTTATGAAAGTTTGCCAAAGTACTTTTGATTTTTTCACCAGAACTAGAGTTTTCTTCTTGAGGTGTAAGATTGAACTGGCCAGATGATTTTTGTTTTGTAAGTACTTCGTTCCTCACTGTTTTACTTCTTCGCCTTGACTGCCTCTTGTTTCTTTTTAACCTTGGGTTGATTTCTAAGGAAGGCTTCAGATCAGTGGGAGTGTGGCGTCTAGAACGAAGCTCCGACAGAGTAATGCTTTTTGATTTTTCTTAGCAAAATGCTAGATTTTCATTCTTTCTTTTAAACTTGATTCTTCTTCCTTGGTCGTTGTTGTGATTTAAGTATATGAAAATATTAGCAATAAGCTAGAAAATTGCAGTTCTGAGACTCTCTTGTGAATTTGAAAATGCTAGAAAACGTTTTTCTGGATTTTATGCTTCTTCTTCCCGGAAAATTCGTCAGAGCTTGTTTACATGCTTTGTAAGATTGAAGAGTCTTCGAATGACAGTCGAGACGGTGAATCTAGGGAGTTTGATGAGGTGGAATAGAGTTGTTGGGTTGATAAAGTTGAAGATGGGTTTTGTTTTTCACGTTCTCTTTGGAAAAAGGAGATTCTGAAGCGTAGAGATAAAAACATAAAGAGGAGAAGCTCGTGTCATCATGACACGGAGGAAGTTTACATCCCAACAGGGGAGAAGATTTGTAGGAGTCATTTGCGGATCTAGCATCGTAATGAGGAGCTTTGCTCAAGGTTGGTTTTGAGTTTTCATTTATAGTTTTCTCAAGATAAGTTGCAGCTAAGGAGAAGATTCTATCGGATTACCGAGGGAGTAGTTCCAGTGGAAAAAAGCTTCAAATCTGTGAGTATGCGGCTCCGATTGAGAAACGTCGGCGAAGGAGTCGGAAGAAGTTTGGAGTAAACAGACGGAGAAAGTGTTTGTGGTGGACTATTGGTCTGGAGAAATTATTGCCTAGAGAAGCTTTGTTATCGATAGGAGGTTAAAGCTTCCTCGTCTTCATACCATTTTGAATCAAGATTCTTGATCTTCTTTCATTTTAGAAATTTTGGTTTGGTGCGAAGGTCATATCATAATGCTAGAAATTAACATTTTGATTTTTTTCTTTGTGTGATTTTGTCCTCGTCTTCTTCTTCTAGCTTGAGTTACTTCACTGTCTCTATTTCTTCAAACTTTGCTGACAAGAGGAGCTTAGATTTGAAGAAATTTCAAATGAATAGAATAAGGAGAAAGCAGATTTTGCAACAAGAAGTAGAATCTAAATTTCAGTGTAATGCTGGAAACAAACCAAGAGGAAATATGTGGAAAAAAATCGATGGCCAGATTTCTATGCGGTGGAGTTAGATCGGAAAATGTGGATGGGTAAGAGAAATTCAAAAAATGCGGTAAAGAAATTTTTCTTTCTCACGCTTTGAGATTCATGCCCGAGAGAGAAACTACATCTTAGTTTTCGGTGAAGAAAGTGTTGCTACAGTGTGCTCACTATGAGTTTATTTAATATTGATATTGGGATTATTTTGGTCAACCTAAAATTCTTATTTCAGGAGTTTTAATATAAGATTTGGCACTGCAGAATTATTAAAGAAAAAACAAAACCAGACTCAAACTGTGATATAAAACCGGGCAAAAAAACTGGTATATTGACACGAATTGCCATTGGTTTGGTTAAATTGTCGAAGTCCTCGATTGTGATGCGCTATTGCAGTTCATTTTTATTTATAAAGATTGAGAACAATGGTGAACATACCAAATCGATGAGATCATACAGATTTATTCATATTGAATAGTATACTTTATATTCATATCATTAAGAACACATTTATGAATTGATTAGTAATTAGGAGGAGAATGATATGTGGATTGAAAAGCGGAGTAGCAGCAACAGTAAGAGTTAGCCGCCATATATTGACAAACTCCTCTTTTGTAACCCTTTGATATGCAACTTCTATTGCATTTCGGTGTGTCCCGACAATATGACGCGCTACATAACCGTTTTCCTATTTTATGTTTGAAAAAATAACAACACATTAATATCTACATTTCTTAGAGAACATTGTATCCAAATAAACATATTTTTTTATTATTTTAAATATAATTATGTTACCTGAACCTGAAATAACAGGCAAAGAAACGAGAGCAAGCACTATCGACCAAAGCAGTAGCAGAGAAATAACCTTCTTGCTTCCCATTATTATGTTTTGAAATATCCTTAGAAACAAAATATTATAAATTATATTTATGACTTTTTTTTAGTAAAATAGAGAAATATTTTGTCTATTTCAGTAGAATTTTTTTCAACAGATCTTACGTGATTTAATAGCATATATCATAATAAAATTACCTTTTTGTTTCTTTTGATATTATAGGATTTAGAGTGATTTGATTGTCTTGCTTTCGTGTATGGGTATTACATATAGAATTGATCTTCCATAACATTGCAAATTTGGTTAAAGGGTTTCAGAATTTACAATATTATCTTTACATATTATGTCAACTCTTAAAGGTTGTTGCATGTCACATCTATGTTTTGACATGTCTTCCTACTTTTTTTTTATAATTACTCAAATTAGATTTTCTAGTTTTCCAATAACTCAATTAAATTACCATACACACTTAATTAAACAAAATCTCTAATCTTCTAAAGGTAATTTTCCAAAAATCAATTAAAGATGAATTAAACAAAAAATCAAAAGAGAAAGAAAAGATGCTCTAGAAAAGAATTTTCAATTAGTTTGGATTTGCGTGGCTTTTAGAACTAATTAAGTAGAAAATAGGAGAGTACACAAATTTTAAAATAAAATAAAATAAATTTTAAGGTTTCTCTCAAGTCACAATCTTTGAGAGATCGAGTGCCATAACATTGACATGTAATCATACTCCAGTGTCCATTGTTCTCGTAGATGAGTTCCCTAAGGAACCAAAAGCTCTCTTTCCGGTTTCCTTTTGTTATTTTTTTGGTTTGAATATGATTTGATGATTGAGATTTGGACGTGGTTTCCTGAAATACCTATTCCTATATGAAGAACCGTTCTTCCTTTTATTCTTCACTGTTTCTTTTTTATGCATCCCAAAAAATTCCTGAAAGNGATTGAGATTTGGACGTGGTTTCCTGAAATACCTATTCCTATATGAAGAACGGTTCTTCCTTTTATTCTTCACTGTTTCTTTTTTATGCATCCCAAAAAATTCCTGAAAGAAACACAATCCATATGACGTTTAAGACAACAAATGATGTTTCTGTGAAGAGTTTAATGAATCCTGGATTAGTGGAGCAAGAGTACCGATATGAACAAACCAATGATGTTCGTAAATACATCTGTTGTAGAATAAAAAACTACAAAACAGAATCACTTTTCCCTTTTTTGTTCTTGCAGTTAAACCTGAGCTTGTTTGATAAATTTCAGAATGGTGACCAGCTTTAAGTGAGCCCATTGTCAAAAAAAAGGGAAGATTGCAAATCAAAACATCATTATGAAGAGACTTTACCTAATAAGATTCATCAAGTAACTCTTTCTGTCCTATCTAAGCTGAGCAGATTAGGCAAGTTTCCACATTTATTTATTTTCATAGGGAGAAAATGACATTTAACAGCTTGGATTTCTTGTAACCATTTTCCTGGATTTCTCTGACTCCCTAATCAGACATTGTTTTGTCCTGTACCCAGACTCCTTTGCTCATCAACCATTTTGGGGGATTATATTCTGAAAGAACTCGTCGAAGCAAATCATCTGGTTTGACTCCGTTTCTCAACATATATTCATATAAGAATGCAGCTTCTACGAGCCTCCCAACCTTGCAACAACCATGGATAATAATTGTGTAGGCAACAACATCAGGCAATAACTTTGCATCTATGGCTTGATGGAAGATCTTTGTTGCTTCATCCACTCTTCCTCGTTTGCAAAGACCGTCGATTATGATGCTATAGCTTATTATGCTTGGAGAAATACCTTTCTCTTGCATATCCTCAAAAAGCTTGAAAGAACCTTCAATATCGACGGATTTTGAAAACAAATCCATTAGACAACCGTATGTCACAACATTCGGTTTAGGGCCCTTTTCTACCATTATGGAGAACATCCTTATAGCACTATCCATATCATTATTTTTACAGAGCGCATGGATAAGTATAGTCAAAGTAACGGAATTGGGTCCAAAAGGAGTAAATTTTAGCATCTCGAATATCTCTTTTGCTTCATCTAACCTTCTATAAGAGCAGTAGCCACATATCATTGTGTTATATGTAGCAATATCAGGCTCCATCTTTCCTTTGAGAAGATTTTTGAAGAACTTAGAAGCATCCTCTATGCGATTACCTTTGAAAAACAAATTGATGACCACATTACATACGGCAATATCTGCAGAGATTCTATTTCTCTGCATAAGCTCAAAAAGCTGAAGCCCAATGTTTGGCTTCATATGCTTGCAGAATGTATCCATTAGGGTACAGAATGCTACAGCATCAGGTTCAAAACCCATCTTGAACATCCGGAAAAAAAGAAACAGTGATTCTTCTAATCTACCTTTTATGACACTCATCCTCATAAGCATGGTGAATGTAGCTATATCAGGTTTTATACCATATATCCGCATTAATTTAAACACTTTCAAAGCCTCGTCAAAGCGATTTAACCTCCACCAGCCATCTATTAAGGAATTGAAAACTACAACACTGGGTTGGATCGACTGGTCCAGACTCTTAAGAGCAAATCTCAAAGCATGGAGCACATGCCCTTGCTTACAAAGGCCATCGACAAGCACACCATAAATGATAACATCAGGTTGATAACCCATCTTTATCATATGTTCGTACAAAGCAAACCCGGATCTCAAGTTTCCACATTTGCAGAAACCATCAATGAGACAGCTATAAGTTACAACAGATGGCTCCAAACCACGTTTCAAGGTCTGACCATATATACCAAAAGCCTCGTGAATTCTACCATCCTGGCACAAGCCTTTCATGAGAATGGTGTAGGTAATTACATTGGGGGAGATTCCTTGACACAACATTCTCTTGTACACTTCAGATGCTGTAGCTAAATCCCTAAATTTGACATATGCATCAATGGTTGAACTGAAAACAACTACGTCCAAATTCACGCCTTTATGCAATGCTTGCAAGAAAAGTTTATGACCCATTCCTAACATCCCTGCTTTGAAATATCCATCAACGAGAGTACTGTAAGTAATCAAGTCTGGCGCTATTCCCTTCTGTTCCATTACTTTGAAAAGCTCAAATGCTCTATCCATTTGGCCTCTTTTGCAGAACCCATTAATCAACGTACCAAAAGTCACCACATTAGGTGCCGGACCACAATCCAACACCAAACTTAACATCCGAGAAGCTACTTCTATCTGATCAACTGAAAGACCCTTCAAAATCTTATTGCAAGAAACTATATCAACATGAAAACCTCTCTCAATAACAAGTCGATGAAAATTTAAAGCCTTTGTGATCTCTCCTTTGCAGAAAAGAGCATCCAACACAAATCCATGAGCACTCACACCGGAAGCGACGACTCCTCTACATAGTTGACCAAAATTATCAGTTACTAGATCTATACGAGATGCATCAACCAGAGAACTTAGCATCCTATATACAGAATCTTTTGGTATTACTACACCCGATTGAATACTATACAAAAATATATCCATAGCCTCATCAACCATGCCATATCTACAACAACAATCCATCAAAAACCCAGAAACAACACGGTAATTCAAAGGAAAGTCCATTGAGCTATCCCTAATCAGACCCAGAACATAAAAATCCTTTCCACGAATGGTAATCATTTCATCAAACAGCTTATATGCAACATCGAACATCCCATGGCTGATCAAAACATCGGCAATGGAAAGAAAGGAAGGAGCTCGTCCAGACATTTCTGCCCATCGAAAGTACTCGAGTGCAGAAGAGGGATCTGACTGAAGCGAAAGAAGAGGCAAGTTCGTCTGGTTTCGTTGCGAATTCGGGCCGAAGTCAGAATCTAGTAGGCTAAATATGCCTTGTTTGATTGCTCTAGAGAAACAAGCGGCTAGGGGTTCAGAGGAATCTGAAGAAAACCCACAACGTTTCAGACAGTTCAGGCTCACAAGCACTGAGAAAATCGGCGAGAAAGTATTACGTAATTTAAAAAACGATGAAGAGGAAAGAAACATCTTTTCACAGAGTTCCCATTCCCGCGGAAACCGAGCAATGAAACTTTTTCCGATTTCTTTATTCCAAAAAATCGGGACTCGATTAATATGGGCTTTTATAGAATCAACCCACTAGGCTTTGATTGGCTGGGCCCAATAATACTGACTTTATTTAATGGAAGCGACCCCCTTCACTTTAAAACCTAATTCTTTCTCTTCTACCTATCGCCGACGGGCTTTTTGAATCTCCGGCGCCGCCTCTGCGTCGGAGCTTCTGATAAATTAGTTGCTGAATCTGTGCATTATCCTTTTTGATTTTTATACAACCGTCGGGAAAGATCCACAGGTGAAGCGGAATTTCCTCTGCTTTCAGCTACTAAATCTTTCCTACAAATTTGTCCCCTTTTATATTATTTTTAACCACACATCTAACGAGTTCACATATCTTGCTGTCATTGTTCACATATCTGCAGATTGTGACTTTTAGGATTCTTGTTTTGTGTTTGAATTGTTAGGTTTTTAATTTGGGGTATTAAGTTATGTTGCGCCTTGTATCGAAGGTCATGCCTAGTTCTATTGGCATGGCCCCTTAACAAGGATGCAGAAAGGAATTGTTGTTAACTCAGCAGCGGCCAGACAACCGCCGGGATAGATCCACAGGTGAAGCGGGTTTTCTCTCCGTTCTCAGCTACTAAATCTATCCCACATTTTGCTTCTTATCAATCCACTTAGACCTCATTTTATTTGCTTTTTGAGCGCATGAATGATTTTATACATTTGTATTTCTAACCAGCCATCGTTTCATAGACATAAAAACTGAAGTTTCTGCTTATAATACTTTTTTTCTTTTTTTGTGTATCCAGTTTTTGTTTTGTTGTAATTTTCTTACAAAATATGTATGGTTATTATACAGTCATCGATCTGGCAACCATTTTGTCTTTGTACATTTTGGTTTAATGTTGTGTTCTTCAGTTCAAATCTATATGAATATTATTGCAGGGTTTTCTCCAAAAAGTAATAATAGCAATGAAAGTGCTCAAATAACTAATTAAGACTGGTTTAAATCCTTAATAAATCAAATCACATCCCATTCGCAAAGTTTATTATCTGAGATCCAGACGAGACGTTTGATCTCGCGCAAGAAATTTTTAAAGCTACTCAATGACCCGAAACATCTTTTTACCCAATATATATAGGGAAAATTTGATGTTAGGAAAATTTTATGAGAATTAATTAGCAAATGGGACACTTTAAAGTTGTTGGATATTTTCTCTTCATTGCATGATCAAACAAATTTGTTTTTGTAGTTGATGTATCGAAATTGTCCTTAATGTAGCGAGAGTAGAGATATAACTGGATTAACCTCAATAATTGGATAGTTTTTGTTTTTTAATATCTAATGGTTAATAATGATCTAGTTAGAAGTGTAATTGTTCATATCTGGGAATATGTGAGATAAATTATCTCCTCTTTCTCTTCTTCTAGCTTCTGAAAAAAGTTTTCATGGTTGTAATGGCCAACCTGATCTCGTCGTCAGCGATTCCAATTTCTTCTCTTTTTTGTAACATCTTCAAAAAGTCGATTTATCTCAGCATCATCGATTCCTTCAAAAATCGATTTGTCTCTTCTTCTAGCTACTACCATTCTATATCTATTTGGGTGTTAAGGTTAAATTCAACAGAATTCACCAAATTGGAGTTAAAAAGCTTGTTATTTTCGGCCTAGAATTGAGTTTGCACTTATAGTGGTTTTTTAGTTCAAAATATCAACTCCTAATAGTCATAATTAATCCTACACATATCTTACACCTACAATCAAAGTATGGTTTACATTAACACATTTTCAACCACTCTCACCTTCTTCATTAGTTTGTAATCTTTTACATTTATTTCTAACTAGATTTGTCTAACTTGGTTTGATAGTAAAATGACATTTTTAATACTTGCCATTTTAAGATGATTCTTCCAAAATCATCATTCTGAAATCTGTTGAGAATTCTAGGTACATGGATAAGTGAAGGAAAGAGGTTTGAAAACAATTCGGGAATCAGATCAATGAGTTAAATGAAAGGCAATAGAACTTTTGAATAACTTTGAAGGCGTGGGACCACGACCAACACAACGTACTCTTCCTGAACGCTTAGGACCAAACACTCGAGAATATTCATCATCCATACTAGCTGTAACATTACTTGAGACTTGTCTTGATGAATTTTGGGTCAATAAATTTATAAGCTCATCCTTAAAAATAAAAGAGAAAATTTCACATACTTTTAAGTAATAAACACTCATAAACCACACAACACAAACACTAAAGGAATAGTTTATGGCATTT
>OVAO01004021.1:0-10616 GCA_900406285.1 Biscutella auriculata
TGGTCGGTTTTGACTCCTCCGAGACGTACCTAGATCGCATTGATCTAGGGAACTCGTAATCTCCATGTGTCGTCTCTCTTACGCTTTGCGTGTTTCTTTCTTCTTCTTATTCTCGGTTTCGTGCAAGTCAAGAAACAAAAGCATTAGATCTTTAGAGCGTTGCATATATCTATTTGAAAAACGCTACANAAATGGTATCAGAGTCAGGTTATAAGAGCTACTTGACTAGAAAATATCATCGATCTAAGTATTATTCTTCTAGTCTTTGTAGCAAGATCTGTGCTCTAAGGGTGTATCTATTTTCTGCTGCTTGGTGGCTACGACCTAGTGGTGTCTTTGTTTTTGGTTTCAGATCTGAGAATGTTGGAACTCACTCAAGGAAGATTCGAAGTAGAGAAGTTTGATGGTGAAGCTGATTTTGCTCTGTAGAAGCACAAAGTTGAAGCACAACTCGAGATCTTGGGATTAGACTCGGTTCTCTTCACAGAAGTTGTGATTCCACTGAAAGAGCAAAAAGGAAAAGAGGTTAAGACTGATGATGACAAGCCATCAGAGGTAGACCCTAAACTGGTTGACAAGGATAGGAGGGTGAGACACTTAATCAGTCTAAGTTTGGTTGATTCTATTCTGAGGAAAGTTATTCAGTCTCGTACTGATTATGAAATGTGGAATGCTCTTGAATCGATGTATCAAGACAAGTCTATGCCAAATTGTTTCTATTTGAAGAAGAAATTCTTTAGTTTTAAAATGGATGATGATAAAAGTTTGGATAAGAACTTGGGTACATTTAATAAGCTGGTTTCAGATTTATCTAGCATAGATGCTGAGATGGGTGAGGAGGATCAATCAGTCATTCTTCTCAACAGTTTACCTAAGAAGTTTCAACCTTTCGTTCATGCGTTGAAATATGGTAGAGGTCAGGATGCAGTGACTGTGAAAGAGATCACTGGCTCAACTTATTCTATTGAGCTAGATCTAAAATCTCAGGGTGGATATCTGTCGGGTGCTTCTTCTAGTGGTGAAGGCCTAATTGTTCAAACTAGAGGAATATTAGAGAAAAGGGGAATTCTAAGGGAAGAGGAAACTATAGAAGCAAGTCCAAAACTAAATCTAAGGAACCATTTAAGAGAACGTGTTGGACTTGTGAAGTTGAAGGGCATTTTAAACGAGAATGTCCAAAACGAAATCAACAAGGTTCTGGAAAGGCAGTGGCTGAAGCAAGCATTGGAAAAGTTCACAAACGAGAGCCTCTAGTTCTAACTGCTTCAGAACAAGGAATGAGAAAAGGATGGGTGCTAGATTCGGGGTGTTCATTTCATCTAATGTATAGAAAGGACTTTATTTGATGTAGAAGATATAGATGGTGGAAGGATTCTCATGGGGAATGACACATACTGTGAAATAACAACCATCGAAAAATTAAAGATTATAAATCATGGACAAGTGAGAAGTGATTTTAACACAAGTCATATATTCAACCTCAACAAAACGAAATTTGATTTCGTTGGGTCAGTTAGAATCTCAGGGTTGTTGGTTTCAGTCAAAGCAATTCAGATTGATGGTGTTTTAAAAAGGAGGAGAGGTTATTGCTGGAAACTACAAAGACACGTTGTACATGTTGGATGGAGAACCAGTTCTTGAACAAGCTAACACTACTATTAAAGATTTGGATAAGGTTGTTATGTGGCACAACCGCTTGGGACATATGGGCTCTAAGTCATTCCAAGTTCTTGTTAAGAAAGGTTTGGTTAATTCAGAAGATGTAACAGATCTGAGTAAGTGTGAGCACTGCATCCTTGGTAAAGCACACAAGTTATCGTTCAAAACCAGAAATCATACTTCTAAAGAACTTCTAAAGTATTATCATTCTGATTTGTGGGGATCTCCTAATGTTACACCAAGCGTATCAAAGTGCCAGTATTACATATCTTTCATTGATGATTTCTCGAGAAAGGTGTGGGTTGATTTCCTTAAGACTAAGGGCGAAGCGTTTTCTAAGTTCGTTGAATGGAAAGTTCTGGTTGAAAATCAAAATGGAAAGAAATTGAAGACTTTAAGGACAAGTAATGGACTTGAGTACTGTAACAATAAATTTGATGATTATTGCAAAGAACATGGAGTTATGAAACACAAGACATGTCCTTACACCCCACAACAAAATGGGGTGGCTGAAAGATTGAACAGAACGATTCTTGAGAAGGTTACAAGTCTGCTAAAAAAACTGGTTTAAGAGAAACATTTTGGGCAGAAGTTGCATCTACTATGGTCTATATGATCAACAAAACTCCATCTACTCTCTTAAATTTTGAAATTCCAGAAGAGGTATGGATTTGAAGAAAGATTGATTATTCTCATATGAATAGGTTTGGGTGTTTGGTCTATTATCATGTGGATCAAGGTAAGCTCAAACCTAGAGCTAAGAAAGGAATATTCATGGGTTATCTCAAGGAGTTAAAGGTTATAGAATCTGAAATGGTGAAAAAATGAAATGCGTGATTAGTAGGGATGTATTTTTCTGTGAAGACGTGGTTTACAAAGACATTGGCAAATCAATAATTGATTATGAGATATCTAAGAAAAAGAAGAAAGTATCTTTTGATCTTCCAGAAGATAGAAATGAAGAATTAGTTAATGATGGAGGAAGCTCAAGTGATGATGGAGTTGTTCAAGAAATCGGGTCAAGTTCTAACGATGAAGAAGAATTGGGAACTGGAAATAACTTGAATGAACAAGCTCCTAACCTGCAAAACTATCTACTAGCTAGAGACAGAGAAAGGAGAATCACAAAGCTTCCAAGTAGGTATGATGACTCAGATGTTGTTGCGTATGCCCTAAACGTCTATCAACTAATGGATGATGAACCGAGAAACTATGAACATGTTGTTATCAGTGACTATAAGTCTCAATGGATGAAAGCTATGGTTGAAGAGATTGAGTCTTTACATAAAAATTCCACATGGGAGTTAGTTAAAAGGCCTGAGAATAAAAGGATCATTAGGTGTAAGTGGGTGTTTAAGTTTAAACCCGGAATTCCAGAAGTTGAAGATCCTAGGTTCAAGGCTAGATTGGTGGCTAATGAGTATTCTAAAATTGAGGGAATTGATTACCATGAAGTTTTTTCACCAGTGGTTAAACATATTACAATTCCTCTTATGTTGTCAATTGTGGTTAATCTAGATCTAGAACTAGAGCAGTTGGATGTTAAAACGACTTTCTTACATGGGAAGTTGGAGGAAGAAATCTATATGGAGCAACCGTAAGGTTTTGAAAAAGGGAACAAAGTGTGTTTGCTAAAGAGGTCGTTGTATGGTCTAAAACAATCCCCTAGATAGTGGAATCTAAAGTTCAATGAGTTTATAAATAAACAAGGGTATTCTAGAAGTATCTTTGATCAGTGTGTTTATTTCAAGAATTCGAAGAATGGAGGATACATATATCTACTACTATATGTAGATGATATGTTAGTTGCTAAGGATATTCAAGAAATCAATGAACTAAAGAAGCTACTCAGCAAGGAATTTGAAAAAAAGGTTCTAGGATCAGCAAAAAGGATCCTAGGCATTGATATTATCAGAGATAGACAAAAGGGTACAATAATGTTATCTCAAGAGAAGTATGTTAATAAGATTCTTAGGAATTTTAACATGCATAATTGTAAGGCGGTTAATACTCCTCTGGGCTCCCATTTCAAATTATCATGCACTAAGGAAGAAGCTAAGCCTATGGCAGAACAGGAAATGAAAGACGTACCTTATTTGAGTTATGTGGGTAGCATGATGGATTTAATGGTCTGCACGCGTCTTGACTTAGCTTATTCGGTGGGTTTGGTAAGCCGGTTCATGAGCGCACCTTGCAAAGATCATTGGAAATGTGTTAATTGGATATTCAAATACTTAAAGAATACATCAAACCATAAGCTAATATTTAAAAAATCTGAAAAGTTCATAGTTACTGGTTATTGCGATAGTGACTATGCAGCTGACCTGGATAGAATTAATGGATTCGTGTTCCAAGCAGGAGGAAATGTCGTGAGCTGGAGATCTGGCCTACAAAAGTTGGTAGCTCTGTCAACGTCAGAGGCTGAATACATGTCAATGGTCGAAGCTGGTAAAGAAGCCATTTGGTTACATGGGATTACTAGTGAGCTTGAATTTCCTCAGGAGTTAGTTGAAATCTTTTGTGATTCACAGAGTGCGATCTGTCTTGCCAAGAACAACGTGTTCCACGACCGCACGAAACACATGGTTGTTCGCCTCAGCTTCATCAGAGAAACAATAGAGAGTGGTTTAATAAAGGTTTTGAAGATAAGCACGAAAATTAATCCAGCTGATATGCTAACAAAATTTATACCAGTAAAGAAGCTAGAGGAAGCAAAGGTTTACCTGGGTTTACTCAGGGAGTAGTCGATCTTGAAGATTGAACCAGGGTTTCGACATGCAGAAGTCGAAACATCTTCAGAGAGCCGGTAGAGATCTCTAGTAAAAGAATTGGTAAAGAATTAGGGTTTCGAGAACCGGTGGAGTGTCCTCGTGTTGTTTTCTTTTGGCATGTGCCTTTGGGTTCTCGGTTCTGAGAAAAGATTTAGACGAAGAAGGGTTTTTGTGTTAGAAAACAGGAAGGGTTTGGTGTCGAGGTTTTCCAGGTTTAGATCGGGTTAAAGCTGAATCGGAGATGGTTTTTTCCGGTGTCGCTTGGTATTTTCATATCTGAAGTGGATGAGTTGCATAGAAAGCGAAGTTGTCGGTCTCGAGGTGACTTTTGTCTGAATGAAGAGTCGAGGTGGAGAGTGTGAGTATCGACTCATAGTTGTTGGGTCTCGTTTGGTGTCTTGGGCCCGATTCATCAATCGTTTTAGTTTGGGTTATTTTTGAACGGCTTGATATCTCCATATCTCGTACCTTCAGCTCTTGCTTTCATCGAGTCTTTCAAACCGGTGTCGTTTTCGGTAATATGCATTCTATCAAGTAAACGACAAAACAAAATGTTATAAGCGCGATGCTTAGCACAGGAAAGGTGTGTAACGTTTTGAAGCTAACGGAATAGAGAGAGAGTAAGTAGATTCTTATCTTGGTTATTTCTCTTGTGGGTCTCGAATGAGGGTTTTGTGATCGGAGAAATATGAGAGCTTAGTGACGAGTGAGCTTTTGATCTGTAAGTTGTAATCCTTGTGTAAATGTTGATTATAAGCCTTGAGGTGGTCGGTTTTGACTCCTCCGAGATGTACCTAGATCGCATTGATATAGGGAACTCGTAATCTCCATGTGTCGTCTATCTTACGCTTTGCTAGTTTCTTTCTTCTTCTTATTCTCGGTTTCGTGCAAGTCAAGAAACAAAAGCATTAGATCTTTAGAGCGTTGAATAGATCTATTTGAAAAACGCTACACTTGAAAAAACTTAACCTCAGGTCCGAACAGGTACCACTCAAGCTTCAATCGACTATACGTATGCAAACAATGTTGAATAAAGAACTTAGTTTGTTGGTTAAGAGCATCCACAATGCTAGATACTACATTAAAAGTTCTTAGCATTAAAATAATGTTTAATTAGCCAAAAATAACAATTAAGATACTTCTCAATTTTAATTAAAAAAATAGGTCTAATGGTAGATACTTTAATGAGTATCTTGATCTTCTTCTTTCTACTTCTTCTTCACCTTCTTTTGCTTCCTCTTCTTCACCTTCTTTTGCTCTTCTTCTTCACCTGTATTAGACCAACAATCAATTAGATAAAATCAGTTTAACAAAGCAAAGCCATTCAGAAGCTCATTCCAAAGCAAAGCCATTCACAAACGATGATCATCAAATCTGAAAATAGTTTGACATCAAAACTGATAAACTCAATCAAAATTAAAAAAAATGAGATCAGTTTAGCAAAGAAAAAAAGTTACTAGTTCATGTAATTCATATGTTTCAAGAGTAAATGAGAGAAATGAATGGTAAGGAGAACTGAAGAGTAATGTTGGTTACTGTCTTTGTTTACAGTATTTTCATGGTGTCTAAGGCGAATGACTGATAAGGGTGGATTTTTGGTGTCGATTTGGTGGCTTATCAATGTAATATGGTTAAGATGGGTGATCAGGATGTCGAACCAACTCGGGGGAATTAACTCACAAGTTTTATGATGGATTTTACTAAGTCTAGGTGAACTAAGGGATTTGTTCTGTCACTAACAACTCCTAAACAGTAAACTAATAAAATAAGAATTCAGAAATAGAGGAAAATCATGGATTAGGGAAATCGATATTGGTAGTGGTTTTCATGCTATATTGGTTTACTAAATTCCCTTGGGTTTATCCTATGTCTAAGAATTTCAAATATAGACTAACTCACTCTCGTGATGGAAGCCCCGTTCCTAACATGCTACTACACAAATCTCTTGGCAATAAAACATGAATAGGAAGCACTAAGCACAATTCCATACAATAATTACCCAATAACTTAAACAATCTCTTGGAAAGAATTGACTAACAACCTATTCACTTGTTCAGGAATTCTATCTAACACCTTTCGGGGGATAAATCTCCTATGATCTCGACTAGGTTAGCTACTCTTATACTAGCATTCAGTTCATGAATAGATTGAGAATACTTATTCTAATTCAGATCTAAATCATTCCTAGCAATCAACTCTACCAGATCTAATCCTTAATCCATAAGTTATAGAGATTACTCACAGTTCATGCCTAAAACGTTAGAGAGTTTTTAAGCATGATTTGTGAGAGGGATTGAGATTAGAATGGATTAAAACTAAGAATCAAACAAAATAAGAACAATCAAATGGGAATTGCAATATAAAAAGTACCAAAGAAATCTCTCACAAATGTTTGAGAATAATGAGATCTAAAACTTCAGAACCTAAGAGAACTTAAAGCTAAAAACGTTATTAGGGTTTTTGTGATTGAATCTTTATATAAGAGATCAAAATTAAGGGCAAAAATGGAAATGATTCTGATGTCGGCGGGGCCTCCGTCAGTCAGTGCAGACTGGCGCTCTCTGTTTGTCGTCCATGGTTGAGTTCCGCCGATCTGTCATGACCGGCGGGTTTGACCGGCGTTCTTTGTCCAGAGCGGTCTGGGTAAGCTTCGCCGGTCAGTGCACACCGCTGGGCCTGACCGGCGATCTTCTTCCGGATCGTTCTGTTTGAGGTCCACCGGTCTGGCATGACCGGTGGTCTTGACCGGCGTGGCTGGTTCTCCCGGGACTTAGCCATTTTTGCTCCGAAAATGCTCCATAATTACTCAATTCCTCTCCTTCGCCCTCTCTGCACCTGAAATGATGAAAAAATGCAAATGCAACCTAGAGTCTCTGAAATGCATCCTAAACTAGTGCAAAACGAATGGTAAAACCGATAAAATACACACACATCAACTCCCTCAAACTTAGTCATTGCATGCCCTTAAGCAAAACAAATTATAAATTAAGGGTCGAGGTTTGAAAAACAAGAACCAAACAGTCTAGAATTTCCGACGAGAGCGTTTCCAACCTAACATAACTACTTGTCTCATCATTCAAACATCAACACCATCAATCATCTTAATTGTGCCAAGTCATTCCACTTAACTAGTCTAATCATACTTTCCTACATTCAAGTTAAACAAGAGCGAAACATGATTAAGGCACACAATAGTTTTCTATCGGTTCGGACTAATGAGGATTCAATTGTAAAAGAGAAGGTTTCACACAAGGCATGAAGGTCGATTGTAATTTGGTTTGTCTCGCGGAGTGAAAGAATTATAGCAAAATCAGGAAAGATAAAGAGCAGTTGGGGCATACAACATTGAACGTCTATTCTTCCCCCAAACTTTGACCCTAGTAACTACTCAATCCTATTCTCTTGACCTTTTTTTCATTCTTCTTTTGACTTAGAGATTTTCCTATTTCTAGACTCTTTCTATCTCATCTACTCCAAGGGTTTATATATATATATATATTAGCCTTACTCAGAGCATAAAATTTATTTACTTGATTTCTAGAGTCTAATAGCATTTGGTTTTCCTTTGATCCTGTCTCTTTTTCTTTCTACCCATTTTTTTCCTTTTCTCTTTTCAAGCTTTTCCATGTAAAACTCATAATCTCAAACTTAGTTCTACCGAGATCAAAACCAAGTCCTAGAGTTAGCTGAGTTTTTCTTTTACTTTTCAATCAATTCCCAAACATCCTAAGCTACCCAAACAGATGTTCTCTATTGTCGCTCTATATACTTTCAGGTTTTTGCAAAATTGCAATCACTAAATCAAAAAGAGAACTCACATAAGTGTTTAGGCCAATGGTGCAAAAGGGTTAGAGGGAATCATTCTAAAAATGAGAATGACCGATTTGGGCTAAAAGTGTTTTTGTCTAAGGTGCTCAAATTCGTGCTTGAATATAGAAAATACCAAGAAACATAATGCAACCAAAATCATATTCATTACAGCCAGATTAAAAACTCATATCATATTGAAAACAATCTTAAACTAGCAAGTATCAAAGACTATGGACTTAGCTTATCTTATTTCACGCATTGTTGCATAGAACTTCAAGACTTTTCGAAACTATTAGGTCAGAATCGATGATCTAAAGTGAAGGTGTTTTGGTTCCCTTTTGAAAATACGAAGTGAATGCAGTCTAAATAAGACTCATTCCTATACTAAGATGCAATGCAATCCTAGACACTTAAACCCGACTAAAAACGAAAATATTTTTGGTTTTTCTGAAAAATATAAATATTTTTTTTTATGATGCAAAAATGAGAAAACAAACTAACAAACTTATTAGTCTAAAGGTGGTCTCTCCCCCAAACTTAAACAACACAGCCCATGTGTGTCTATGCTTACAACAGAGTCGAAGACAAATAATGTGAAACGAAATTATGCAAATATGCAAGGTGACAGAGTAGTACTAGAATTAGAACAAAATTGCACGTGCGTTCCTGAAGTGCGTGCACCGGTCATGCACACTGGTGTGTGCAGCTCGGTGTGATCCGAGCAGGCGCTTCGGTGGTGCCTTCGCCGGTCATGCACATCGGTGTGTGCAGACCGGTATGGTCCGTCCAGATCAAATTTGTATGTCCCACCAGTCAAGCACACCGGTGTGTACAGACATGCGGCACCCTTTCCGTACCGGCTGTATGATCCACGCCAATCAGTACTGACCGTTGTGAGTGACCGGCGTTGGCTACATGAACTTATTCCAATACCACGCCGGTTAGCACAGATCGGCGGTGCTGACCGTTGAATGCCCTTCAGGTACACATACTTCCATATTGCCTTAATCACAGCGAGCCCTTGATCAATCAATCATCAAAAACCAAAAACCATATCCAATTTCCCAAGAAGAAGAACGAAATGGAAACGAAAAATCAAAAACCAAAAGCATGAAAAAGGATAAACATGAGACTTCCTCCCAACTGCGCTTGTTTAACGTCACTAGCTTGACTGGGTTGGGAGATCTCAATTCTGGTTGACACAGACTTTGGCTTCCTCCTTGTCTTTTCTGAAAATGGTCTTGGCTCATACTCTTGGGTTCCATGAGTCCCCAAATCTAATGTGATCTTTGCTTCCTTCATGCTAATTTCAGCTTGTGTAGACGCCATGAAAGGTGTGCCAAAGATCAGTTGAGCCTTGTTCTCTCTCTCCATTTTCAGCACCACAAAATTTGTTGGTACCTCCACTCCTCTGAGAGTTACTGGAAGGTCCATGAGCATACCTACATTTTTTTTAGCGAGTTGTCTGCGAGGAGAACTGCTGACCTGCTAGGAACAAAGGAAGTAAAGCCTAGTTTTTCAGCAATAGACAATGGCATAACATTAACGCTAGCACCTAGATCCAACAAGCATTCATCAAACTCAGAATTAATTAATGTGCAAGGGATCAGAAAACTCCCTGGATCTGCTTTCTTAGCTAGATCAGTTTTTGGTCTGAGGTGCGTTGTGTCGCTTGGAATGAAGATTTTCTTTTGGTGCTCAATTTTCTTCACAACAACGTCCTTGAGTGACTGCTGAACATTAGGATTAGCGAGGACATTTTTGATCTAAGGCATCTGCTCCCTTAATGCTTTCAAATCCTTGATGAATTTCATTTTTTGTGCTGCTAGACGACCTGGAAAAGGAGTTTGAGGTACATATGGCTCAAGCACTGGAGGTTTGTACTCTTCCACTTCGAGTTTTTATTGAATAATCGCGTTGATATACCCGGTTTTTATCGCTATTTTAATCCTGTCTTTTTCTCGGTTTTATATGTTTTCGGTCATTTTAGAGTCTTTTAGGATTGCATTCGGGTACATATTGCATTTCCAGTTGTTTAGGAAGACCATGCATCAACCGGGTATGAAAAGGGCTGGAACCGGTCAACTCTGAGAGTCAACCAGAGCAGAATCGGGCAGGAGGAAGGGAGTACCGGGCAGGCTCAGGTCGATTCACCAGTACCGGCCAGGAGGAAGGGCGTACCGGCCAGGCCTTGGCCGATACAGCAGAATCGGCCGATCCAGATTGAAATCGGCCGGCCCAGATCTGTACCGGGAAGCCCTTGGCCGATACTCATGCCTGAAATTGCCAAAAATGGATGTTTTTGCTCATGGAAGCTTGCCTATAAATAGTCTCTTCATTTCTTCATTTGTAACGAAGTAGAGAGAAGTATAAATA
>OVAO01004022.1:0-10616 GCA_900406285.1 Biscutella auriculata
TTTACCTAGACTTAGTAAAATCTACCATAGGATTTGTGAGTTAATTACCCCCAAGTTAGTTCGACAACCCGATCACCCATCTTACCTATACTTCATTGATAAACCACCATAATAACCCAAAAATTTATGTTTATCAGGGACTCGTAAATCAACTAAATAAAGTTGACCTGAAGGTTGGAGATGAGATGCAAGCCCTTTTACTCTTTAGTTCTTTGCCAGAGAGTTGGGATACACTCGTCATAACTCTTAGTAACTTAGCACCAGAAGGAAAACTTACCATGGATATCGTCAAAGATAACCTGATAAATGAAGAAACAAGGAGGAAAGAGCGAGGCTCAAACACTTAGTCGGAGGCCAACATCATCGTTACGTATGAGGTAGAGACAAAATACATGGACACAATAGAAATCGAGGACGAGAACAATCTCGAGGGCAATCCAAATCACGTCATAGAGTTACTTGTTATTATTGTTGTAATTCGTAAGTACATCGATCGATCTCTTTTCGAACATGTCTACATATATAAATGTTTTTGAATTATGGAAAAATCTTGAATCCATGATTCAAAAGAAAACTCCTTGTATCAACACACTCTTTGTTTGATTGTTAGTAAAGTTGGAATATAAGGATGGTCTTAGCATGATGTAACACTTGAAAACTTTCAAGGGGATTGTAAATCAACTAAATAAAGATGACATGAAGGTTGAAGATGAGATGCAAGCCCTTTTACTCCTTAGTTTTTTGTCAAAGAGTTGGGATACACTCGTCACAATTCTTAGTAACTCAAAACCAGAAAGAGAACTTACCATGAATACCGTTAGTGATAGCTTGATAAATGAAGAAAAGAGGTGGAAAGAGCGAGGTTCAAGCACTCAGTCGGTGGCCAACATTATCGATACATGAGGTAGAGGCGAAATACATGGACACAATAGAAATCAAGGACGAGATCAATCTCGAGGGCAATCCAAATCATGTCATAGAGTTACTTGCTATTATTATGGTAAGTCGGGCTACAAAAAGTCTGAGTGTAGAATTTTCATAAAAGACTAGCAATCAGGTAATCTCAAGCCAAAACAGTTTAACCCTATGAAGATGTCTGAAGAAAAGACAATCATTATCGTAACAGATGAGAATGAAGATGTATATATCACTGAAGAATGCAATCTTCTAAACATTGCTTTTGACGATATTTCATAGATCGTCGAGTCTGGTGCTTCTTTTCATGTCACCCCTTATGAAAACTTATTCACAACTTATAAATGACAACTTTGGTTATGTTCAAATGAGAAATAAATGAAGAAGTAAGGTTGTTGGAAAGGGGGATGTCATTTTATGTCCAATATAGGATGTAAGATTATTTTCAAGGATGTGAAGCATGTTCTTAACATGCGACTCAATCTCATATTAACTAAAAAGTTCAATGATGATGATTTTGAAAATCATTATCGATATAACAAGTGAAAGCTAACTAAAGGAAGTTTGGTCATGACTCGAGGAAGAAAAGAAGGATCATTATATGTGACACAAGTCAATCTTTGTAAGGAGGAGGTAAATGTTGCAGGTGCAGACATGAAGATATGGCATCAAAGACTTGAGCATATGAGTGGGAAGGCTCTAAATATTCTCACTTGAAAGAAAATCTTTACCGATATGAAAGGTATGTCTCTCTAACCATGTTTTGATTGTTTGGCGAGAAAACAACATAAAGTAGATTTCCAGAGATCATTTACACCTATGAGAGCGAATCACCTCATTGATCTTGTACATACCGATGTATGCTCTATGTATGAGAAATCCATTGGGAGTGCATCATATTTTGTCAACTTCATTGATAACTGTACAAAGAAAGTCTGGATATATCTTTTAAAATCCAAAGATCAAGTCTGATGTTTTTAAGGAATTTGTATCCCAAGTAGAACAAAGTACGAGTCAAAAAATTAAGTGTGTTCGATCTAACGATTGTGGTAGTATCAGGGTCCATTGAGGCGTTCTACAAAACCCATGGAATCAAGATGGAGAAAATGTGACCCAAGACGCCACAACTAAATGAGATTGTTGAGAGAATGAACCAAAAAATTGGAGAAAGACTTTGATGTATGCTATCTCATGCAAAATTACCCAAATCATTTTAGGGAGAAGCTATAAAGACGACAATCGATATTATTAATCTCACACCATCAATTACATTGGAGGGTAATGTACCTAAGGAGGCCTAGTCAAGAAAGAAGGTGTCTTACAACCGTTTGAAGGTATTCGGTTGCAAAGCATTTGTGTACATTCTTAAAGATGAACGAGCAAAGTTAGACTCCAAGACGAAAGAGTGCATTTATCTTGGTTCACCAATAGATGAGTTTGGCTATCAGCTTTGGGATCCGATAAATAGAAAAATTGTTAGAAGTCGGGATGTTGTGTTTTTTGAATATCAAGAAATTGAAGGTATCCAAAGGTTGGAGAAGCCAAAGTTAAAGGTTAGAAGATGCATAGATGTTGACCAACTACATGATGATCCAGAAGAAGCGACGGAAAATGATGATGAAAATCATAAAGGTGAAATCCCTACCTCGGAATAAGATTGTGAAGAGGTAGACAAGGAAATTCAAATTGAACCACCAGAGGACTCATACATTCAACTAGGAACCAAGCTAAGATGTTCTGAAAGAGAAATAAGACCATCAACTGGATATTATCGAGAAGAGTATGTGAATCTTACATATGAGGAAAGCCTCATAACTATTAAAAAACCATACTCGACACTCATAAAGAGGAGTGGATAAAAGCCATGCAAGATGAAATGCAATCCTGGTATGGCAATGATACATGTGAGCTTATGATGTTATCTAAAGGAAGGAGAGCTCTTAAGAACAAACATATATACCAAATAAAGTCAGAGAAAAATATTACAAAGCCAAGATACAAAACTTGGTTGGTCGTGAAAGGATTTAACTAGAAGAAAGGTATAAACTTCAAAGAGATATTCTCCCCAGTAGTAAAGATGTCTTCTATCCGAGTTGTTCTTGGTCTAGTAGTTATACTACACTTGGAAAATGAACAATTTGATGTCAAAATGGCATGGAACAACTTGAAGGGTTCAAAGTTTCAGGTAAGAAGAACATGGTATGTCGATTAATGAAGACTCTTTATGGTCTCAAACAAACTCCAAGACAATGGTACAAGAAGTTTGAGCCATTCATGGAGGATCATAACTTCAAGAAAACCAAAATTGATCATTGTGTCTTCAGGTATGCTAGTGACGACTTTCTCATATTATTGTGTTATGTCGATGATATGTTGTACATAGGGAATGATCACAACAAAATAGTTATACTCAAGAAAGATTTGAGCAAATGTTGTGCTATTAAAGACTAATTGGAGCAAGCAAAACAAACTCTTGGGATAAAGATCACTTGTGATATATCGAAGAAGTTGTTTTTGTTACCACAAGAGCAATATGTTGAAAATGTGTTGGAAAGATTCAACATGCACAAGGCGAAGCCGACAAACACACCACTTGTTGGAGATTTGAAGCTAAGTTTGGAGAAAAGTCCAACAAGTGAGAAGGAGAAACAAGAAATGAAGACAACCCCTTATGCATCAGTAGTAGGCAACCTCATGAATGCTTGACATGTACAAGACTTAATATCGTCTATGCGGTAGGAGTTATGAGTCGGTTCCTAGCTAATTCAGGGAATGAACATTGGAAAGCAGTCAAAAATAGATATTCGACTACCTACAAGGAACAACTAAAAGATGCATGTGCTTTGGTAATGAGAAGCTTGAACTGAAAGGTTACACAAATGCAGACTGGACTGGCGATAGAGACTATAGAAAATCAACATCAGCATATGTAACTACCTTTGCAGGGGAGTTGTTTCCTGGCAATTAAAACTGTAAAAGTGTGTTTCCTTGTCCACCAATGAATTATAATACATCATATTTATTGAAGTTTGCAAGGAGATTTTGTTGATGAAGAACTTCTTATGTAAATTGGGTGTAAAACAAAATAAGTATATTGTGGTATGTGATAATCATTTCACTGAGCAAACAATCCAACATTACACTCTCGCTTGAAACATATTGATATAAACCATCATTGGATTCGAAAAGTTCTAGAAGAGAAACTCCTACATTTTAACAAGGTACACACAAATGAGAAGTAGTTAGACATCATGACTAAGATGTTACAATCAAAAAGTATGAAGACTGCTTTCAAGATATTGATATCGTGAAAATTTCAAGCTAAGTCGAGAATAGAGATATTTGTTGGAGAATTTCCTCTATAGCCTAGTGGATGAAGAGATTTCTAGAATTAATTTTTTAGAATTCTCATAATAATACTTATAGATTATTCTAGAAATTATTATGATTTATAAGCTTAAAGAAATTTCTAGACTAAGATTAATGATAAGATTTAGAAAATATTCTAAAATATATTAGGGTGAATTTTTCAAAAGGGTCATATTTATCCTATGTGTGTGCAATTAGACCTTTACTATTTATTTTTGTTTATTTTAGGTTTTATTTTTTGGTGTTAATCCAATTTTAACCTTGAGTTAAATCTGAGTATGTTTTGTCTACGTGTATCTGGATTAGACCATGTCTTATAGATCTAGAACACGTTTGTTACGTCTGTTATATCTACGTGTAATCTGGATCAGAAAACATCTTATGGATTCAGAAGAAGTTAGAGGTAATTAACAAAGCAAGCCATAATACGTGTTCTGAACATACTCAGGATCCAAAAGAAGTTATATGTAATTAACAAAGCAAGCCATGATACATGTTCTGGATTTAGAATACGTGTCCTAGACGTTCTCTGGATCCAGAAGAAGTTATAGGTAATCAACAAAGCAAGCCAGAATACGTGTTATGGATCCAGAATACGCGTTCTGGACGTACTCTAGATCCCGAAGAAGTTAGAGGTAATTAACAAAGCAAGCCAAAACACGTATTCTGGATCCAGAAAATGTGTTCTAGACGTACTCTAGATCTAGAAGAAGTTAGGTAATTAACAAAGCAAGCCAGAATACATGTTCTGGATCCAGAATACATGTTCTGGATACAGAATACATGTTCTGGATCCAGAATACATGTTCTGGATACAAAATACATGTTCTGGATCCAGAATACATGTTCTGGATCCAGAATACATGTTCTGGATCCAGAATACATGTTCTGGATACAGAATACGTGTTCTGGACGACTCTGGATTCATAAGAAGTTAGAGGTAATTAACAAAGCAAGACGTAATACGTGTTATGGATCCAAAATACGTGTTCTGGACGTACTCTGGATCCAGAAGAAGTTAGAGGTAATTAACAAAGCAAGCCATAACACGTATTCTGGATCTAGAAAATGTGTTCTAGACGTACTCTGGATCTAGAAGAAGTTAGAGGCAATTAACAAAGCAAGCCATAATACATGTTCTGGATCTAGAATACATGTTCTGGATCCAGAATACGTGTTCTGTGCGTACTCTGGATTCATAAGAAGTTAGAAGTAATTAACAAAGCAAGGCGTAATACATGTTATAGATCCAAAATACGTGTTCTGGACGTACTCCGGATCCAGAAGAAGTTAGAGGTAATTAACAAAGCAAACCAGAACACGTGTTCTGAACGTGTTCTAGCTTGCTTTGTTAATTACCTCTAACTTCTTCTCGATACATGAATACGTCCAAAAAACTTATTCTGGATCCATAGCACTTATTCTGGATCACGAGAAAACAGAGCAGTTCGCACGAGGAAGAAGGAGATGATCGTGGATAACAAAATTCTTTTGATATGAATTGCCATAATTAAGTAGTTAATTAAGTAAATTTTCATTAAAAAAATAGATACAAATTTGTCTAGATGTTTTTCTTGTTTTAATATCTGATTTTTAATTAAACATTCATTAAAGTTAATTTAGTCATATTATGAACAAAATATGTGGAAAGTCTAATTGCGCAAATACAAGATAAATATGTCCCTTTTAAACAATTTTTTCAATATAGTATATGAATAATGTTTTAGCAGTCGTTATAGAATAATTTAGAATTGAAGTCACTAGCATAAATACAAATGTTTGATGGCATCTATAATAACAATTCAAGAGAGAAATTTAGAGTGATATCAACTAAAGCAGTTCTATATTAATCTTATTTGTATCTAAGTCATCGTATTTTCTTCTTAATCACACGAAAAAATAGATTATAAATCGTGGAGAAACCAAATCGAATAACACTGAAACTGGACCAAACTTCACATTTTGGGTTCATGTTAAAATCCCAATCCATACTGTTCCCAGAACCAAAACGGAACTAAAAATAGAAACATAATAAATTTGAAACTAATGACCACAAAAAATAGGCGGAAGAATTGGAGAAATTGAGCTTTTGAAATTTGACCCACAAAAAGGAGATGAGAAGATTCTGTGAGAGGGAGACGACGACGAAGTTTTGAATCTGTATTTCTTGATAGGAATTCCCATTAAAGAAAAAAAGAAGAAAATAAAAAACCAAAAGAAAGAAGGAAGAAGATGGTAGGAAGCAAAGAGAAAAAAGACAAAAGACTCCAACAGATCTCCCTCCTTCGTACTATTCCTTACTCCGATCACCAAAGGTTTCCTCCACTCTTTTCTTCTTTCTAAAATTTCAAATTTTCTTCAAAAAAGAAAAAAAAAAGGTAATGGTTTTTGCTGTGTTTTTAGGTGGTGGACGTGTGAAACTGTGGCGGTAGTAACAGGTGCAAATAGAGGAATAGGGTTTGAGATGGTGAGACAATTGGCGAGACATGGATTAACAGTTATTCTAACATCTCGAGACGAGAACGTAGGCATCGAAGCCGCAAGAGTTCTTCAAGAAGGTGGATTCAATGTTGATTTCCATCGCCTCGACATCTTGGACTCTTCCTCTATTCAAGATTTCTGCAATTGGATTGAAGAAAAATATGGATCAGTTGATGTTTTAGTAAGACGACTTGTGATGCTAAAAGTTTTGTTTTAACATGATGTTGAGTTATGATGTCAAGTTTTTGTTTGCAGATAAATAATGCAGGTGTAAACTATAATGTTGGATCAAATAACTCAGTTGAGTTCTCACATATGGTTATATCTACTAACTATTATGGCACTAAGAACATAACCAAAGCTATGATTCCTTTGATGAGACATGCTTCTCACGGTGCTCGTATTGTTAATGTCACCTCAAGACTCGGTAGATTAAAAGGCCGACACAGTGTACATACACATCTCTCTCTCTTCCTCTTATCATTCATGTAGCAGGAAACAACTAATGACTCTGCTTCTTTTCCAATAGAAACTTGAGAACGAAGCAGTGAGAGCGGAACTTATGGATGTAGACTCTCTAACAGAAGAAACCATTGACAAAACAATGTCGGAGTTTCTGAAGCAAGTGGAAGAAGGGACATGGGAATCAGGAGGTTGGCCACATTCGTTCACAGACTATGCTGTCTCGAAAATGGCTGTGAATACATACACAAGAGTATTAGCAAAAGAATTGTCTGAGAGACAAGAAGGAGAGAAGATATATGCCAACTGTTTTTGTCCAGGTTGGGTTAAAACCGCAATGACCGGTTATGCAGGGAATGTTTCAGTAGAAGATGGAGCTGATACTGGAGTTTGGCTTGCTTTGCTTCCTGATCAAGCTATCACTGGCAAGTTCTTCGCTGAGAGACGTGAGATCGATTTCTAAAAGAGGAAAATGGATGGGGACGTTAAGGCTTTTAAAGTTAGTTTTTTTTAGTCTATTCTTGAACACTTTTCATGTTAATAGTTATATTATCCAATGTTTTATTTGGTTTTAATCATGCTTAAGTTCACTAATTAGTATAACTCTCAATATGAAAATAAGATTTCCTTGTTTTGGAGATGTTACCAACAACTTCCTCTGGCTAGGTTCAGATTTTGATGCAGGAGTTTAGGGCATGGAACCAGTCTTTCATCTAGAATTCATGAAAGCAATTGATTACAAATTAGTATGGTTATAAAACTCTGATAAGTACAAACTTAAGATGCCTCCTAACGAGGGAGTTACCAAAGTGAGAGGTCATTAACATTAGGGCAAACGCATGGAAGTACTTGGCTTGCAATACAAGTTATTGCATATTTCATAACCAATACCAAACGGATTGGATAACTGGTTCACTGAGCCATACTATGCCTTAATATGATCAAAGTGGAACTACAAAGAGAGAAATATATTCAATCCTTTACAATGAGTTAAGAGGATTGATTTCTAATGTTTTTTTGGATGATTTTGGATGATCACTTCACCTCCATATTTATAGGGGAGAAGGAGTAGTTGGTGAGCAACAATTGTTGAAAAACAATTACATGTACAAGCCTCATCTGTTGACAAAGGCCACCGTCCATTGATTTTCTTCACTTCCCATGTGAATGGGATTTTCCATTTCAACAAATCTCCACCTTGGAAATCCCACTTCTTCTATCTTCTCGTACTCAAATTCTGGCTGTGTCTTCAAAACAATTTTAAGGTTTGACAATATTGGTCAAGTTCAAGCAATGTTGGAATTTGACTACAATCACCACCTTTGTCATCATATCAGCAGGATTTTCAGAAGTATGAATTTTCTGAATTCTAACTCCACCTTCTTCAATAATCTCTCGTACAAAGTGGTGTCGAACGTCGATGTGCTTCGTCCTTGCATGGTATACTTGATTCTTTGCTAGTTGAATAACACTCTGACAGTCACAAAATATATTTACATAATTTTGTGTAACTCATATTTCACCAAGCAACCCTTGAAGCCAAATTGCCTCTTTTATAGCTTCTATGATTGCCATATATTATGCTTCTGTCGTAGATAGAGCAACCGTTGACTGTAAAGTAGACTTCCAACTAACTGGTGCTTTTGCAAGCGTAAATATGTAAGCAGTAGTTGATCGACGCTTGTTCAAATCTCCCACAAAATCCGAGTTACAATATCCAGTAACGTACTGTTTATTGTCTTGCTCAAATATCAATCCAACATGTACGGTCTTTTGAATGTACCGTAGAATCCATTTCACAGTTTTCCAGTATCTTTCTCCTGGATTATGCATATGCCTGCTCAGTACTCCAACTGCACGTGAAATGTCCGGCCTCGTGATAAGTAGCAAATTAATAAGTGCCAAATTGATAAGTGGATCCTTACCCCCACACACTCTTATTGTCTAAGGAGAGTGAGGTAAAGATTGGTGGGATGAAGTGAAGAGGGGTACTTATCAATCGAATGTAGTATAGTAACAGGGAAATGTCGAACCAATCCGGGAGTGATTAACAAAACACTAGAGCTATAGAGAATCGATTTAGTCTAAGCCAAGTAGGAAATTGTTTGTCACTAACAATCCTATTAAGAAATAAAAGAGAACAAAACAAAGATAACAAAAACAGAAAGTAAACGAAAAGCAGAAATGGAAACGAAACTAAATGAAAGCTTGAAAAGAAATGAAAGCTAAGCTTATGAACCAGGGCCGCGAATCAAGCAGTCGATTTCATGCAATTGATGTTCAATTCAACAATAAAGCATATCCTTAGTCTAAGATCTATCCAATTTAAGCTAACCCACTCTCATGGTGCTAACTCCTATCCAGGTTGTGCTAACACCGCGCTCTCGCGTCCGCATGCTAGAGGACATACCCAGAAGCATTAAAAATCTAGTCTATGCAACTACTAGATGAAACTAATCCACTCTCGTGGCAGAAACTCCAAATAACACAAGTTAGTTCGTTCAGGCATTGTATCAAGAACCTCTCGGGATGATAATCTACCTAAGATCAAGATGAGATTAGCTAAGTCCCAACTAGCATTAAGAACACCAATCAAGTGAAGATATATGAAAGATAAAACACAGAACATCAAAAGCAGTAGATCTAGGTTATCATCAACCCTAGATCCATAAACTTAGAGAGACTAGGCAACTGATCAGGCATAAGCAGACTTCAGGTGATAGGTCCTAAGTCTAGATGTTTGATTTCAACTTTTCAGGGAATCTTAGGTCTAGGGATTTCTAATCTGGATTAATCCACTCTCGTGGCAGAAATCCTTATCCTAACATGCAACCACCACCATGGTGTTTTGCTAATTGAAAGCATTAATTTTGACCAATAAAACCATCCTAAAACACCCATTCATCCTCTTGTTAGAGTCTTCTAGAATAGCATTTCAGAATTGCAACAAAATTGAACGAAAGACTAACCAGCACCTCTCGGGCTTAGAAGTCTTCTTTAGATCTAGATCAAGTTTGTCAAAACTCAATCTAGCCTTAAGAGCATCTTATTGCATAAGATACTTGTGATTCTAAGCCCCAAACATCAAAACCTAGAACCTAACCACCATAATCTTGCCCAATCAATTACCTAGAAGGTAACTACTCACAATCCATGGAAGAAACACAAAGATCTATGAAGAAATTGTGTTTTTTCCATAGTTGAGATGAACAAGAAAAGGTGGAAGAAGATTGAAATAGCAAAATCAACACAAATCAACACGATCTAACAAGAACTAACNATAACAAGAACAAGAAGAGAAATGAACATAGAAACAAAATCAAAGCTTTAAGTCTTCAAAGAAGTGCATTACAAAGTGCAAAATGATAAGAACAATTGAGAGAAAGAAA